>JANVCF010113876.1:0-12026 GCA_025388745.1 Hydrozoanthus gracilis
ACAGTTATTATTATTATTACTATTATTATTATTATTATTAATACTGTAATTGTTTTTGAAAATGGAAAAGAATACCATTTAATGAGAATGACAGCTATACCAGCAATACAAGCATACAAAACAATTCTAACATGCAGCAATAAATCGAGTTTTTGAACATCTCTTTTCACTAACAAAAAATCTTGTTTTACTAACCAAGTAATTCAATAAAAATCTGTCCATCTCCTGGATCTTTCATGAGTGCTTCTGGTTCATAGAACTGACTGAAATGAAAATACTTCAATATATTAAGAAAAAATTTATTATATGGCAAGTTAAATTAAGTCACTATAAGTTCCGATTGAAATTGTGCAAGATGATTTGCCAAAAATATGTCAAACAACTTCTTATACAGGAGTGCAGAGTTGACTATTGGACAGATTTCACACTAACCAGTGTTTAAAGACAATTGTTTGTCTTTTTTAACTAACAATTAGTGAAGCCATGTACTAACAAATACCATATATTGTATTGTATTGTGTTGTATTGTATTGTATTGTAATGTATTGTATTGTATTGTATTGCATTGTATTGTATTGTATTGTTTTGTATTGTTTTGTATTGTATTGTATTGTTTTGTATTGTTTTGTATTGTATTGTATTGTATTGTATTGTATTGTATTGTATTGTAATGTATTGTATTGTAAAGTATTGTATTGTATTGTATTGTATTGCATTGTATTGTATTTCATTGTATTGTATTGTATTGTATTGTTTTGTATTGTTTTGTATTGTGCTGTATTGTATTGTTTTGTATTGTATTGTATTGTACTGTATTGTATTGTTTGTATTGTATTGTACTGTACTGTTTTGTGTTGCGTTGCATTGCATTGTGTCGCATTGTATTGTATTGTACTGTATATCACGTATACTCAACAATATGGTTTGCTTGGTCTGTCTGGCAAAATACTTGCCCTTATTCTTTTGCACAGACCTCACTACCTTTGATTTGTGCTCAGGCAAATACTTTTCAAAACAGACCTCACATTCAGTTACTAAGATGTATTTATAGCCTGCTTGCAGGCGGTGAGTGTTTTTTTTTGGGTGGAAAACTCACCAGGCATGTATTGATGTCCTTGGATTTTGTGGTGAAGCGGAATTGGGGCCGAGCAGAGAGTAAAATCCCTAGTTTTAGGGCAGGCAGTTTTTCTTTCTCCTCCCCCTCCCCTCCCCTTTTCGGTTTTTCACTCAGCCCCAATTCAGCTCCACCACGAAATCCAAGGACATGTCTAGTGAGTTTTCTGGCCAAAAAAATACTCACTGCCTGCAAGCAGGCTAGTGTATTTACTACTACTGGTACTGGAAGCAGATTATAAAACAGACTGGGGCATAGTTTTAATTGACATATAGTACATATAGAAATGTAAAACGAGTTTGTGCGCTCTGTTCAGTGATAGAAAAATGCATGGACTTTTTAGTTGACTAAAGAAGTGATTAGAAAAAAATGAGCTGCTGGCGAGTTTCTCTCACATTTCTTGACTTCACATTAATGTATCTATCAATAAACAGACCAAGCAAGTGAGTTTTATATTACTTTTATATAACAAGCCACAAAACAGCCAATAAATCCCTACAACACTTGGTAATACTATGCAGATGCACTCAATATTCATATTTAGAGTGCATCACCACAGCTGCCAAACAGCACATGCAATATATCTCCTTTATTTTGTAACACTAATTATGATACCTTGAGTTATCTTTGAGGTCAACAAGAATTTTGATCAAAAGCTTTTCCAGGATAGCAATTCTTATCCACAGGTACTTTCCACAGTGACCAGAGATGCTGTAGCCATTGATTTTTTTGTTGTTATTCAGACTTAGCTTGGTTGGACTGTCTCCTGTACATGTAAAAAAATGCTAATAATTATTGAGGAGTATTTGGTGGGTTTTTGCATGTCTTCATACTATGGCATGAGCTAAGATCTCTTCTTCTCTGAAAGCATGACTGCTTTACTAAATGTCAAGATCAATGTAAAAAAGACACCTGAGATAAATATCAAACAAAGTACTATTAATCTGAATGTATACTATAAATACAGTCAAAATAGATTCTATAAAGCCTAAATCTGTTACTGAGTTGTAATAATCTGTTACTGGATTATATCACTATCATAACATTACTGGATTATAATTAACGCAAAAAATTAAAACTTCAACTTCAACTTTTATTACAACAATTTCCAATATGCTTATAAATAGACTGACCCACATGTAGCATAGCTTTAGGAGGCAGGTCAGTCGTGTGTCTATATAATATGAATACAAATAAAAATTTCTATTTTTGTTACAAAGTCTGACAGTGTTTTTGTTAAGGCTTGCAAAATGGGTTTGTTGATTGGGAAAGAAGGTACAAACTGTTCTTGGTTTATTGCCTGAAACCAGAAATTTTTCCAGATGCAAGACATTTCATCATTGGGGAAACACAGAACAATGTTTGGTGTATTTCCCTTTTAATAAAAACACTGTCTTACCGTAAAACAACAAACAAACATTTTAATCTGTAATCTATACAAATAATAAAATATTATCAAAATAACATACAAGGATTATTAGTGTGAATTGTTGACCAAATTATTTTTTAAAAAAAAATTAAAGTGAGTAGTAGACCCTTTCTAACGGTCTAGATTATAATCATGTAAAATTACATATAGTAATATATAATAACTCTAGATATTGTATAATATCCAGTAATGTTATAATCACCAGTTAATCTGAGTTTTCGAGACTGTGTAAAACTCCTACATGAATCATCCAAACAGTACCTGGTAAAAACTTGCCTTCTCGTCTGTCCCCTTCCTCATCGTCCCCTGACAGAAGCTGTACCAGTTCCTGTGCAGGTTCAGAAAGTTTTGCGAGTTTTGAAAGAAGAGTTGGTGTATCGTACGCAGGTAACAGTCCCACAGGGCCTCGTTTTCTTAAACCATGTGAGATTCCTGCTTCAACAGCGGCTGAAAAACAAACATGAATAATACAGTCTTCAAACATAATTCATAAAGATTAACGCAGGTACATATTGTACATTTTACTGTGCACAAATATGTGCATCTCAGATAACTTTACAACAATTTGATTAACAAAAATGAGCTTAAATCTTGATCTGTTCTTCTAAAAAACTGCATGCACGTAGTTTAGGCAGATCATATAATCACATGATACTTGTAATAATATGTTAAAATTAACCAAAGATATCGATTGCATGCGTAGCCAAGTCTCACAAACATCAAACTGATCAAAACCAAGTCTACACCAATTCAAAACTTTTTCTATACTAGCTCACTACAACACCTTTGATCAATAAAAAAAACTTAAAATAAAGCACTAAGTTGTTAATTTTTTGAAATAAACAATGTTAAAACTACACATTACTAGTATTGGTACTGAAACAAAAATATATAACCAGGACTGTACACAGCAAGCAGTCTTCAATTCATGGTTGCCTGAGAAATTTCAGTTTTACACTTAAGCACCAGTACCTTTCAATGTCCAGTAAACATTATAGCAAGTTACTGTACAAACAGCGCTTGAACAGCCAGCTATAGTATGTAGCACTGGAGGTGTTAATAATATCTAGTTTGTTATTTGATATTTCATTTACAGAGTCTTTTACTTTCTGCAAACATCAGCCAAGCTGACACAAATTTTAATTTCAAATATATTTGGGCAAACAGATACTATTATACATACTATTTAAATCTAATTACAACTATGATGTGAAATTTATTTTTATTTAGAAAAATAAATACAAAACTTGATACAAATTTAAATGTAAACAGAATTTCAAGTGCACATTGACAGTTTTTGCTGATAACTATACTATAATTTACAAGTACAGCTTTTTTTAAACAAAAAGTACCATCATTATGTATTCTGACTGAATAGTTTGCAGTACATACAAAATGTTTGATTAAGAAAAATTATAATGAATATTCTTAAATTATACTGCAGTGCTGTCCTATTTGCATCAGTAACAGACACAATTGAAAAAAGAGGTGTACATCATATTTGATATAGAACTGTAATTGTGGGTAGAAACAAAACAGACATGCAGAATTGCAAATCGCGTTTTAATGTGAAATGAGTTTTAACTTAATTTTTAAAGCGAAGTAATAATAATGCTAACTGAACGAAATCATTTTCCATAAAAATAACTGAGAGCCTTTTCAAGGCAATTTGTTCACATCAAAACAATTATGCACTTCAAAATTGATTTTTTTACTCTAGACAAAACATTGTTTTAAATGCCTAAATTGATTCAGACAAACCCACCACAATAAAAGGATTGACAGCTGGCTTTTAAATACAAAAAACACAAAAACTTTGCATGCAAAGTTTTCTGAACAAAGAGGAAAAAATGTGTTGTATCGCTGTACACAGTAAGTGATGAGTATTAAAATGAAACCTTACCAAATGAAAATATTTAAATACAAGTGTATTGGTATCCTAAAATATTTATTATTAATATTACTTGTAGTAAATTCTGTTTCTACAGTACAACACACATCACTGCTATAAAATTATGTGGTTCAAGTGCTTATAACATAAGCAGTTTGAGATGTGTGACCCAGAGTAAGACAATGGCCACAGTAACGTGATTTACAAAGCAGCCAGTCAGATTGTATACACCTATAATTATGTAATGATCACTTTTAAAGTTTTTTTAAATTACAAGTATTGAGGACAAATACAACACTCATGTGATGGTTGGTAAATTGGTTTAGCAAAAGCTTATCTGAAACAGGGAAACACTGAAATAGGTAAGTTCTAAATACTTCAATTTCTATCATAAGATACTTGGTTTTTACATTTCAGTAGATTTTGAACAAACTCTTTGGAACTTTACTGAACTTGTACAAGGGTTCATAATAGCTGCTGGCTGCTGGAAAATATGTGATCCTTCCAGCGAATTGTATTTTGAATGCAATGTAAGATGAAGTGATTCTATAAAGGAATCAGAAAATGGAGAGCTGCTTGTAGAATCAGAGATAAACCTGATTTTATCACTTCAAAATGACTGAGATTTTTTGAAAAGCAATGATATATATTTTCTTGCTACAATTATTGACTTATGTGCAAGCTGTTATTATGTCAGCCAAATTTATGGTCTGCATTGAACATGCAGTACACAAAATAAGGCATACTTTCTGAATATTATGTTGAGCTGTGAACTATAGCTAAAATATCTTCTATGGTATCATGGTGCATATTTTGATTTTAAATAAAGAAACTTTCAGCCTCTGCCCGCGACCTGTACTGTAATGATTAATGACTACCAAACAAAAATTAGCAAAGTACACATAACTATTATTACCTAGCTAAAGCAAAAATACAAATTGTGAATTTCACTGTAATTAATTAATTAATAAGAATTAAGCTTGTCAAAGTGTAAAGCACCAGAGTCTATGGAGTTCACAAATGCTAATTGGTTATGATAAAACTAAATTCCCAGTGAAACTCAACTAATTATAACATTGGCTATTTCACTTTGGAAGAGCTAGTCTTTACTGCCAAATTAAAAAGCATACTTGTCAAGTCACTAATGTCTTGCGCTATCAGTTGAGATCTTTATAAAAACTCAGCAAGATTTATAAATTCCCTTGAAATGAGGTTTTAATAACCAAATGCACAGGAAGCTAGGTCTGCATTATATAATTATGCTTCACAGACTTACTGTGTTTGCATCTCCCACAGAACATTAAGTTCAATGGATTACAATGCATGGACTACCATTTTGTGAGCTAGCATTAGTTTATATACAAATTTTAAATCAAGTCATACATAAATTGGATCACTGAAACAAAAATATTGCACTATAAAAATGCTATCGAGACTCTTCAAGAAGGATTTAGAGAAAAATTTAGGTAGTCAAGTATATATAGTGGCATGAATATCTGAGCTTTCATTTTTTACATGTAGCACAATTAATTAAAGGCCAAGCATACGCAGGGCAGATGGAAGCTCATGAATAACAATTTTGGTGGAAGAGAAGATTTAAGCCAGCCAAAGAAGTACACCTCTAAGGGTGTGGGGGCATTGTTCCCTGGCAACTTTTGCCAAACTTACAGATACACTCTCACTGAAGTGCCAACAAACCAATCACAAAGGAAACATCTGGTTTTTGTTAGTCAATATATTTTTGCTGAACATGTCAAAAAAAAAAACATGTTCAAATACAAAGTCCATTAAAATTAAGTAAGACTGTTCATAATAACGTCAGAGAATAGAAGTTTGTCTTTAATTAAAAGCATTTTAGGTTTCTTTAAACCCAATAGATTCTGGCATCTTCTATAGACCCAAAAAAATCCTTTTGCCCAAAAAACCCCATCAGACTCCCCCCGGCCATCATCCAAATATTTGAGTGGGAACCCTCGGCCTGAATTTCAGGAGAAATCACTTAAAGTGCTACTAGTGCAAAAACCGACTTTAATCTTTCTAAACATTTTCTATGCCCTTTATTTTACAGATTATTACTTTATTTTACACTTCTAGAATAACAATTATGTAGAAGCTCTGTGCATGTCTTCATTTCTCAAATGATCTAAGCAAAAAATCTGTCCACCATTACAGAGTGGTGAACCGCCATGAATGTATATGACATCAATGATTCAATTCAAGACAAACAAAACCAGAACATGATATCAACCACAAGCAAAACACACCCATAAAATATAGTATTATAATGATGAAATATATGAAAGAAACCAATTTGGCCTCTCTGTATACAATACAGTTAGTTTGAAAGGAGCAAGGGGTTGAGTCATTTGATGTCATATTAATCCAATGTCTGAGCTCAACCCAGCATGATGCATCTGATTCGCTCTTGATTAAAGGCAGACAAATAACACCAGTGTTGAGCCTCGAAAAAACACACTTCAACATTTTTTATCTCAAAGGTTTTGCAACATGTTTATCTATATCTCTATTTTGCAACTCTGCAAAAATAAAACAAGATTTGGGGTTTCTAAACTAGTAGCATTTTAAAGACCATAAATGTTCCCATCCTAACCCAAACTAGTATAACCCTAGCTAGTATGTAAGTACTGGTACCAGTGACTTTCATAACATGCCGCTCAGGTTAATCTATAAGAACAATAGCAATAATTATGAAGATATCCTTAACTTGTTAACCTATAGTTAGAAAGACCAGGACAATCCTAAAATCTAACAAGAAATGCAATGCAGTATGAAGGGAAGGTGGTAGAATGTGATTTGTTTAAAATAATGCAACCCCGATATAACAAAGTGCTAATAAACAAAATTTGGGTTAAGAAAGTAAATACTGAAAAAACATGACAAATTTAGTCATATCTAGGTTTTGATAATTAACTGACAAAAATTAGGGACGACACATATTTGTTGGACCATCCTTACACTTGGTTTATTACATGATAAAACATACATTAATTTGAAACAAAAATTAATTAGCCTCAGGACCTAAAAATTTGGTTTGGTATACCTGGGTTTTCATTATATTGGATCGAAGTTCATTATATTGGGGATTTTACCGATGCAAATTACTGTAGCAGGGCCCAAAAAATAACTTGTTATTACAGGGACTTTATTGTATAACAGTTTGTTATGATATAAATTATTGGGTTGCACTATATTTACTGAAAGGCACTTGGTTTGTAGGATATGTAATATGTGTAATTTTTCTTTGATCCCCTTTGGTTGTGATCAAGAGAATACAAGAGAATATTATTCTGCAATAGCTATATGCTCAACTTTTTAACTTTTTAAACTCAACACTATTATTAATTGACATTAATCATTCGATTTGATAAATACCTACACCACTATTTATGATCAACTTAATTCCCTTGAAGAAATACTTGTGTAATGTCTATTAAGGTTAAATCAGATGTGTAGTAGATTAATGCTTTGTATATAAATCTGATAACCAGTAAACAACGCCTTCGAACAACATATTTGCCACTGAAAATAGTTTTAAAACTGTGTAACAGCAAGTTCTTTCACGGGCAATTGTATTGAAATTCAAATATAAAAAAAGCACAGCGTGATTACGTTGAATAAACTGCAGCGTTATAACAACACGATCAAAACAAATACCTCGCTCGACTTGCATCATGTAACACATGTGTAAATAAATACAAATTGCCGACACCCGCAGTTTACTTAAAGAGACTAAAAGGCCGAGGGAATTATCTAGCGCCATATGCTGTTTCTTTCATAATCAAAAATACAGACAAGCTTCGGGAAAAAAAACATCGTATGGTGACGCTCGAGATATTTTAAAAAACTATCACGCGCTCCAATTGAAAATGAAGTTAACTTGATTATAGTCAAACTAGCTATTCCAGCACAACTACTGATCCAAAAAAGTTGTTCTTTAACTTAGTTAACCTCTGATCTATAAGCCGACGTTTATTGCAGAACTCATAAATGTTTGTTATAAAATATTTAAGTGACGGTGACAAGGTGTAGCTTACTTATAATCAAAAGGATCGATCGAACAGCACTTCCGATTTTCTTTTGGGAAGGTTTTAATTCTGGAGAAAATAATTGTTCGTCCATGGAGATGTAAGCCTTATATTTTATTCTTTGATGCAAACAGGCCTATCTGATGATATTGTACCACTTCCCAAGCTCATAAATACGTTGTCAAACTAAGGGAATAATTTACCAGGCCTGGGAAAAGAATTATCGTAGCAGCCCATTTGACAACTGCACAAGTTATAAAATAAATAAGTTCGATCGAATTATAATCGCCGAACCAAAAATCCAGGCCCAATATATGCCTTAACTTATAATGAATAGTTCAGAATTTATTTTCCTCGTTTAGTTGGAAACTTCCTGTCTTTATCCGGATCCTTATTTGCAATATAAAAATTATTTAATGTCACATTCGCTTTCCGCGAAGAAGGTATACACTCGACACGTACAAGCTAGGGTTGTCTCCTACGCACGAATTAAGTACGATTAGTTCTCGCTTATAGATAAGACTTCGTATACATGTTCGAGCCAAACAGTTACCTTAAATACAATATCTACAGCCAAATTCAAACAAGTGCATGTCTCTTACCACAAAGCGACGTGATGCTAGAGCTGTCGGCATGAATGAACTTTCTAGTGACCGCTTCTTCCATAATTTGCTTGACCTGCAAAATATTTGCATTAGACAGACGAAAAGTATTGAAATCCTAAACAGATTCGCGCATCGAACCAGCTATACGGATATAAAAACTCAGAAAACCAAGTACTTTTTTAATCGTTAAAATATCATTGAAACGAAATTTGAGCTTAAATCAGCCGGTAGCTAAAGAGTAACGTAGGTATATAGTAGTTTAAAGCAAGACGTTCAAAATTTCGATTCATCGTGTAAAACCTTACCTCCTTCTTGAGGCCTTCCAATAATTTTTCCCGGGCCTCGACATCTGCAATAAAAAAGCGTATTCATAACCAACATGTACATAAATTCTGTAGCTCGACAAGCATTCCCTGAGCCTGAAAACTGTCGCTCAAAACTCGTAGCTTACCTTTCGAAGGGGCCATTTTGCCTCTACCGGATCTTTGCGAGCAACTATGAATATTCAACGCGAAGTATCAGCCAATCAGAATCGAGCTCTTCCACATAATTCTTGACATTTGTGTTTTTTTTGGTTCAAAGATAATTTTATGTTTTGGGTTTCTTGTTTTGACATTGTAGGCTATAACTGCCTTTTTTTTATCCTTTTTGTCAAAGGAGCACGCAGAGAATAAAGTAAATGAAGCATCCACTATGAAGTAAAATCAAAACGAATGGATTAAGTGTAAATCTAAAGACATGGCAAACAACACACAATTTAGAATGTATTCTTTAACTAAATGCATTTCATTTTGCGAAGACTCCAACTCATAACGAAATACATATTTCTGGACATTTTGTAGCTTCTTAGAAAGGGAAAATCTAAAATATGGTTACCCTAGTTTCTTCTAGCAGTTGTCAAACGGAAAATTTCAACTACACTTTTGTGCATTTGCATATTACAGTAAATTAAAACAATGGAGTATTCCTTTATATCTTGTATGAAAACAACATTAACGAAGCTATAAACGACGTTATAATTTTTCTAACGTGTGTATACAGTTCACCGACTGCATTGAGTTTACTAGCGGTTTTTCGAGAAACGTCTGCTAAAAGTGCAAGCCCTAGATTTGACATGTGTAGTTATTACTATTTTTCTTATTGATCTTATTCAAATTTTTTTACCGCTCTTGTCAAAACGTGTTTAAAGCTTGTTGTTTCAAGGGATTAAGACAGCTTTCTGGTTCTTTTTTGCCACGAAACACTATTATGAATCGAGTTAAAAAATTTTTTTTTCGGACGTTATGGTACTGAGTCAATAAACTGAGTGATTCAAAACAGTTTCAAGTTTCTAATCCAGATCAATTTCTGCGGAAAAAAGCTTAATGCATTCATCTTTTTGTTGTCTTAGATATTTGGAATTTTAAAAGCTTCAAACTCAAAAACCCCGAGATACATATTTAGTTAAAACATGCGAAATCAGTTTTCACAAAAAATAACCTTGAACGCGATGGAGAGAACAAATTTTATTACAATATAAAGCTGAATTAATGGTAATCAATCAAACATGTTTAACAATTATTCGAAACCTGATCAAATTTACGACTAGACTACGATACATTCCATTCTTTGGAATTTTTTGTGAAGAAACTCTCCGAATCTCTTAAAAAAATTGTATTATTTAAGCATTGCTAAAGTAGCAATGCGCTATTTGCTTGCCATTTAATTTTTTTTTTGTTATTATAATTTTAGTTTTAACGGCGAAATTTCAAAAAAAAAACAACTCGCCGAGTAGCCTAGGGGGGCCTTATGCTGAGTTCTTCGGAAATACTAGCGCTTAGCTTCTCTTTGAACTAGAAGTCCATTTTTCAAAATGAATCAACTCCTCGTACCGTGGCAAAGCAGTTACTAGCTTTTTATGTAATTAATACTGTAATAGTCTAAATCTTTCATTGTTTTATACTTTAATGAACAATTTCTAAAAAGTAAGATTATACCGTTTAACACGTTTGTAGTATCAGTACATAAATTGAATTTATTTATTTTTTCACAACTTCGCGCTAGCATTAAGTCGATTACATCATTGCTTTTTCCTTGTATTCGGCACAAAGTTGGCCCCCGAGGCTGGCCGCTCAAGTCATAAGATTCTATAAAATTATAAGAGTTACTACAAATTTTTGTAATTATGCATTTCCAACTCTTGTGGCGGTGAATGCCACGGCTCGGTAAATTATAAAACTCTTGATCTCGGCGATCACAAGATTACCGCAGGAAGTCACTGCATGTATTACGTTTTGATTGTCAACGTGTGTAAATACTAATAACGACAAGTGACTGAAGCCGGCTGTGCATGCCAAAACTTTCAAGCCATTTTTTTATGATATCTACTGCTTGGGCAGCCAAGTCGGCAAGGCGTCAATCTGTCAAGTGAGAGGCCGGGCGTCTGGTCTTCACTCGGGGTCTTAAAACAGCCGAGATCGAAGAAAATGGATGACCTTGCTCTAACTGTCTGCAAGCGGCAAGGCCTTAGCCCCTTCGCGTCTTCATCAAACCACAGGCCCTTGGGTTCCAATAATTGGTAAGTAAAACCTGTTGAATTTTCTGACCCAAGAGTATCGATGACTGTAGATCAAATATACTAGTGGTTTCTATTGAGTGTAAAGTGCTGCAAAAATGTAAAGGCGACGGGAAAAAATGAACATAAAGAAAACAAGAAATCGTTTTTCAGAAGTAATCAAACAATATTACAATGTTGAACAAATCATAACTTCAAAATAGTTAAAAAAAAACAACATAGTTGCATTGAAAGTAACGGGAAATAAGTTTTGCAGTTTTGGAGTAAAAAGTAGCATTAAACTGTATATTTTATTCATATAAAATTTTATGTTAAAATAAGTCTCACCGATTTCCATCAAACAGTTCAAATTGGTCCGAATGCGCGCAAGTCACTGATGATATTGCC
>JANVCF010114097.1:0-10043 GCA_025388745.1 Hydrozoanthus gracilis
GTTCTGCGACCGTATTTGGATGTTATCAGCAACAGCTCTTTCAGATGCAATTGTGCCCATTCGTCGGCGTTTTCAACTTGGGTTTGATTCAAAAAGATGTTTTTATCTCGGTATAAAACTTTTCTTTTTAAGATGACGTTCATACTTGTGCCTTTTGTTAGAGTCAACACCAAGTCGTGCAAAGATCCCCCATTGTCTGTCTTACAGTTTGACTCCTCTAAAAATCAAAAGTGTTTAATGGCTGAAGACGAGATTACGGAGAAGTTTGGGGTTGTAGTACGCAGGTCTGTCGTCAATGGAAGCTCCTGAACTCTGATAGTAAGTCCAAAGTATAATTGAGGAAACGACAGCAAACATGGCTACGCTTGTACAAACCAACACTGCGGTTACGCGAGAGCACCAGAACTTATTCATACCATTGTTTAGGGATTTCTGTGGAGATGCCATTGAAGATCCGTTCAAGTTTTCAAACAGTATATGTTTGTGGTTATGATTCAATCAAATCTTACTATATCACAAATTGGCTTTCACTCAGTCTTTATCACAACTCTAGTAACCTCTTGAAACGTGTTTCTGCTTGAGTAATCGAGTACTAACTCACGGCCATGTAGTCCATGAATCTTTCAAAGTGTTTTGCGATGTTCTATATAAAGCACCAATAACACTCGATGTTTAAATACATATTGAGTCTTCGACCACGGCAGGCGATAACATGTTACAACTGGTGTTGCTTTTCCGTGCCGGTGATTGCATTTAAAAAGGTTAGACTGATTTGGACAAGAAAATTGTTAACCAGAACAATAAACTAACCCTAAGACAAGGTATAGCAACTGAAAAAGGATAGCAAAATCAAGAAGGCTAACTCTAAAGCAGAATACAGCTTGCTGTTTTGATTTTTTTCAAGTTACAGCTTTGTACGAAAAAGAAAATTTTGTCAAAAACAACAGGTGTTTAACACGGCCATTGTTGCCTAGCAACTGCTTGTGGAGAAAAGTCTTGAATTAAACTTGTTTCAAAACTAGTTGGGCTTTAACCCAGGAGGGTTACTCTCTATATTGGGGGTTAAGTATGACCGTTTTTTTTTTTAGGTAAAATTTTCAGTCCGATCTTTTTTAGGGGTTGTTAAAAGAAATCCTGTGTTAAACCAAGAGCCTGGTATTTTTTTAGGGTTGAAAATCACCAAGCTATTAGACTACTTGCAGTCCCGTGTTTTAGCAAACACGCGTACTGAACAAGAAGTTAAGACAAAGCCCTTCCGCGAACGTTCTTTTACGCGCGCGCCATTATTAACTGCATATCACGTTCAGCGCAACACGAGGGGACTTAGCGCCAACCCGCTAGCTACCCGGGGAAAAATTTCAACTTTCAATTGGTTTTTCTCAGGGTAATTTTAAGTTTATAGTCCCAAAATGTCTAAACAAGTGAAGTAGCTATATTGAAAGAATATTTCCCCGTTCACACGAGCAGTTTTTTTCTAGACAAGTTTACTAACTGACAATTCTTTTTGCCCGTGCAAATTATCAACAGGTTTTCCTTTACAATTTTTCATTGACAAGGTTTCCTTGTTCGTGTGGACTACGAGCAAGTTAACGTCTTACTTGAGTTTTCAGTCTGGTCATCATATGTCATATTTTCCTATTCGGCTTAACGAACAAATTTCAGACTTGACAGTTTTTCCAGCTTTTCTTTGACGAGGAAAAACTGTCCACTTTTCTCCATCTACCCGGACAACTTTTCCTTTTTAAGGCAAACTTGTCAAAAAAGAATTGCTCACGTAAACTGACGAGGCTTCAAGGAGCGGGATGGGTGCGAGCCGGGATCGAGAGAAGGTCTTCAACAAATTCTCTTTTTATTCCTCGTAATGTCCTCAAATGCGAGGAACAGAGCGCTTACATTGATTATTGGTGAGCTGATCGTCTGATACCCAACAGGTACGAATGGAATAGTTGTTTTATTAGAGTTCTGGGGTTTTCCAAACCTATCAATACTTGAAAATGACTTCTAGAATATATTCACCATCTTTTTTCCTCTTTGCAAGATTACATACACAGCCAGTTTCCATATATGGTCAATTCGGTACACGAGTTGATAACCAAGATTGCGTGAACAAGTCAGAACGCTAGAAACGTAACATTTGAGATTGAAAATTAAACAGATGTATGTACTATCCTCGTCCTACTACAAGGTCCAGCATAAGAAATTGACGATTATTTAATCCTTTCAGCTCGGGCCGTGCAGTTTATCAAAACCTAACTTCTCTTTACATAACACATGCAGAATGAGTCATTTTGTAATAAGAAAATGTGAATTGATCATTACAATGGCACTGTGTTGTAGATAAAATTGAATTTCCTTTCTTATCCCTTCCTGGACCCTTTCAGTTCCAGTTGTATTGGTAAATTCTCTCATCAAGAGTGGTTAACCCTTTCAGTTCCAGTTGTATTGGTAATTAAATTCTCCCATCTAGAGTGATTAACCGTTTCAGTCCCAAATGTGTTGGTAAATTCTCCCATCTAGAGATGTTAACCCTTTCAGTTTCAGTGGTATTGATAAAATCTCCCATCAAGAGTGGTTAAACCTTTCAGTCCCAGGTATATTGGTAAAATCTCCTATCAAGAGTGGTTAAACCTTTCAGTTCCAGTGGTATTTATAAATTCTCCCATCAAGATTGGTTAACCGTTCCAGTCGCAGTTGTATTGGTAAATACTCTCGACTTGAGCACATACTTTTTACTAACAGGTTTGGAACAGTCCACACTTCTTATTTTGCCAAAAGCCGGTCTTATTTCGGATGTGTAATATAAAGAGAAGTTAGATGTTGATAACTAACCGGGAGTGAAAGGGTCGAAGTCTATGATGTAATTGATTGATGGCATAAACTCAGCGTACCGCGGGTTAGCGTTCCCAGGGTCGCGAGTTCGAGCCCCGGTCAGATCACTCTGCTGTGTACTTGACTCAAGACACTTTACTCGACATGTTTAAACCGACTCAACTATTCAAACTGCGATCGATCATGGTTTGTGTAGAGCCGTAGAGGGATTCAAAAACTCTCATCCGTTTAGCACTACGGAAAGCAGAGATAAGCGCCTGCTAATGCACCCACAGGTGGCCCAAGCTTTCTGTAAGACAATATTGTATTTACAAAGCAAATGTATGAAATCTTATAGTTGGCTTCGAAACATTGTTGGATTCTGTATGAAATATTTGAACAAGGGAGGCGAGCAAGGAAGGAAATTAAGAAAGAAGACATGTTTTTCTTTTTTTTCCCCGCTCGCCTCCATTCATTCAATGATTATAAAGAAAACAACCCGAAAGACCACTGAATGATGGAAAAAAACAAAAAATAAAAAGTATCGAGGTATTTCATTTCAACATCGTTTCGAGACGAACTTTAAAATCTTTATTTATTTATTTATTCATTGATTGATTGATTGATTGTTTGATTGATTGGTTGATTTACAACCATATTTAGACAGAGGTGCCCAGTTAAACAGAGCTGGTTTGAATGGGGCTCTGTTAAAGTCTCATACATTTACTTTATAACTGCATAAGCGTCACATACATAGCTTGGGCTACCTATGGTGGGCAATTTGGCTCGAGAAAGGATTTGAACGAGCACCAAACTTAACACCAGTCACATCACTCACCTCTCGCACGCCTGGGAGTGTCCGCTCCGTGCGAAATTTTTAATACTGATAAACAGCGAAACGAAAAAAAACAAGAAAACCAAAAAATGAAACGAGAAACCAGCAGTCACCAACCAGAAGCAGTACTCTTTGTATCAATTAGAATATAGAAGATGCATAAGCTTGTGTTTAAAATATACACGCTATCATTGGAAAACACTCCGCGACCGGTAAGCATTATTGAGCTCAGCCTTTTTTCGACGTTTGCCACTTCTTTTAACTGATATAACAGTAGGTATTCTCACGTTTCGAAGAGCTTAAACATAAAGAGCTTTCTGTTTCTTTACACCAGTCTCCACTCATCTCGAGTGATGCGTCATTCCGTGTGCGCAGAACACGATGCGCGTGGGAAGTGGGCTGGAAAAAATTGTGCATGTTCGGCAAGACATTACAAGAATCTTTAAGAAGACTGGATACATCGTTTCTTAAAGAATCTATAAGGATAATTTAGGCATAAACAAAGATTTTTCTGAGTTTTGAGATTTTTCAAGTACAAGTACAGGTACAATATCGCTTTTCAGCCTGTTCCCTAGAGAAAAGAACATATTTCGAATGCTCCTCATAAGACCAACGAAGACAGCTTACCTTTCACGGGGGCACAATAATTTGAATATGAGAACGTGAATATGAGAACAACCGTATTTTTGAACTAATCTCTGACAAAAATTAAACAAGGGGATAAAAAAAACAAGGAGGTGTCATTTTTACCCAAAACTCTCGAATCTCAGCTTATATTTCTGAGTATTTCGAAGTATGTGCCTGTATCGTTCATTTCCGGTCATTTCAATTCCGGTTTGTTATTTTTAAAGGACTTGAGGCTTTTGATCTATCTAGATGATATGAAAATTACTTAGCTACCCGTATTAGATGGACTTCACAGAAAACCGAGTAGTTGGAACTTTCGGGTTTTGTAATACGAAGTACTTTTTGCCGTTACTTGGCTGTTTTTAGTTTTATAATAAACATACAAGTAATCATAATGGAATAGAAAAGATAAAAATATTTCTTAGACCAAAAAAGGGAAAAACGCATCTTCTCAGGAAAAAACACTTCTGCGGCAGTTAATGAATTCTCGGTTTCGATAACCAAAGAAACGTTATCTTATGATAGTATGAGTTGTTCAAAGGAGAAAGCGATTAAACGAAAAAAGCTTAGTACAGCAGCGATATCATGCATAAAGTAGTTAAATCATAGAGAGTAAGTGACCATGAAATAACTCGTCAGTTAAAAGATTTATGTCTTCCGATGTGCGAAGCGTAAAATTGTTTTTAGATTTTGAAAATTTTTATAATACTTAGCCGAAGCTGTTTCATGATCATCCTTCATACATAAAACTTGCTTTAAACACTAAAAAGTTAAGTTTGAATACAATTGAGCGGCAATATTTATAACTTCATTTGGTTTGCTTCAATATTTGCTCTTTGGCAGATTTGCTCTGTTTTTGGCGAAGCACGTGCAAGCCGTTATTTGGTTATTTTTTATGTGCAAGCGGTCGGAAGCTGCGGCCACAAGGGGAAGGTTAACGATACTGGAGAGCCAAGTTACGCGGACTGTATGTGTCCTTTTGTATTTGTCAACCTATATCGACTCCAAATAAATACACCACATTGCTTTTAATTGGTGAACGTAGCTTTTATTGGAGTCAGTTGTTCCAGCAAGCCGCTGCTTCCCAAAAGTCTGGGCTCCAACAGAGGGCTTAACTCAGATTAAATCAGTCAATCTGCTATGTGAAAATTTAAAGATGCTAAGCAGTCAGTATAAAATACAACAGCAAAAACGTGAACAGAGTGCGAAGTGGAAAAAAATTACAGACAGTTCTATTTGTTATTTGACTTTTCAAACCGACGACCGTTCTCTAAGATATTTGATTTGTTACGTCAATCCGATATTACGCCAGGGAATGAAGGAGACGAAACCTCTGTCATGTTAAACACCTTCAGAAAATTGACGCCAGACCACTATTTAGTAAAGTATTGGAGTGTATGATAGTGTGTGTAGAGAATATTGACTTGGCGGCTGCGCTCAAAGAAACAAAATGTCTATAGACAAAAACATAAGCCAGTACTTACTAGGTTTTCTCATGAGTAAATTTAGCGTTCAACTTTTTATGACCAGTTATAAATATAACAGAATAATTAAAGCAGTTGTTACATTGAGTGTGACGGGATGATAACACCCAGTATGGAGCTGTTAATTCGATGTTGTAAACAATGGCTCAGAAAAAAACCCAACCCCTTTTCGGTTTAAATTATAGTTTATTACAAGACGATTAAAAAGTACAAGGTATTTTAAGAATCGTAGCTCATCAGTCAGTTCCTGTGGTTTTGTTTAAGTCTAGAAGAAGACCAATGATCAGAGGATTTGTGGAATCACATCGACAGGATCAATTGAGTAATTGATAGGGATTTTACGAGTTACATATTTGTTCAAATATAAAATTTATTTTTGGTAGTAGATTCCAATATCTTTAAAACGCGTTAACTTTTTATGGTGGTCGAAAAAGATGTAGATGATTTTTGGTGTATTAAAACTAGTTTGGCTATTTTTGAAATATCTAAACAACTTAAAAAAATTCTTTACTTTTTAGAAAGATTGGCAAAAGATCGGATTGTACTGTCGAATATGTATAGGTGGTACACGCTTTTAGAACCAGTAAATTTGGCCGAGGTTCATTGTTCTTAATTTTTTGGCGATCTGAGCCTCAAATTGTTCTTAAAGTGTTCTTATTTCTATGTGTGTTTAAATCGAAGAAAACGGTAAACGATTTTTAAAATTTCATACCCATGGATTTATCGTGGTCAGTTAAGTTTAAAAAAGACCAGCTATCGAGCCCGAGCCTCGTCTTGTTCTTAAATTTTTCTTAAATTTTGGCCAATTTAAGCGTCGTTGCTTTTATAAAATCGCTCTCATAAAAACGTGTCTTGAGTCGTTAGGGGCTGGGAGCGAGACAATGGCCGATACTTAACTGATGTTCTCGCAATACAGTTAAGAAATTTTTCAAAAACAACCTCAAACACAATGGCCTTTACTTAGAGAGGTAACTTCTGAATAGCCGGTCACCTTTTACCATTTGAATGCGCCTGTGGAGTTTTTTTTATAGAGTGAGGAATGTGCAGTTATAAGGCTGAGCCAAATCAGCCCTTCGATTCCTCGCGGCGATTCCTCTCCTCGTCTTCGTCAGTTTGGATCTAAAAGTCTGTAATAACAAATTCATGATTTACTTTTCTTCATTACACTTACCCTTCTGATCTGTCTTCCTGATTCTTTATCTATACGGTTCGGCATGCGGCATCTTCAAATCAAGAAGAGGGCTGGAACGCCGAAACGTAATAGCGAATCAGTAAGACAGAACACAAGGGTAAGTAGATGAAGAAATGTAAATCATGATAGCTGCCACCTACACCATAGCCCAAATCAGAAAACTCGCAAGTTAGCAAGCTAAGGAAGACGTTAAAAAAACCTTTGTATCGGCAACAAACTCGTGATATCTCTTTTACTCCTCCATTCTAAAGATTCACGTAGTTAAAGTGACAATGCATGAGAGGTTTTCTAGTAACGTTCGCGATAACAGGAATTGACAAGACAATGCAAAAAAGCCAAATTTCCCTAAACTTGCTACATCAAAATCAAGCTTGTTTTGGTCAAACACGCAATCAATCTATTACTGAACACTAGTGACAAAAGACCGAAAAACCACCAAAAAACATAATCTGCGAGTAAATAAAACAAGATATATTTGATGTAGTGATAAATAAATTTTGAAGGATGGGAAACTTTTTTGATGCACATAATATAAACACACATACTTGTACTTGACCGACTAGTCGAATGTTCTTTCTACCCACAATTATTTAAATCTCTTTCAAACCGGAATAACGGCGAATGTAATTGTTTCTATATTTTTGACCCCACTCATTTAAATTTATGATTCTCGTTAACACAACCACGAGCCGCTATTTCCTACTTACTTAGCGTACCACCTCAGTCTTAATCTTATACAAAAATGATAAATATATAAATGCGTGTTTAGAAATAAAATCCGTTTCTGAGTATGAATATTGAAGATGGCATTGGCGGGGTCTTTCATTTTGGATTTTGAAGTTAAACTCAAAAATGTTATTATCAATTCCTCTGTATTTCTTTTTACACCATCTCAACGATCATCAATGCTTCTTTAAGCTGGCTGCTACTTTAAAGTGAGCGGTATCTTTATGAATGAAAATTAAAATACATTTAGGAAAAAACCTATTTATAAGTAACTCCCTAAAATTGGAATGGCAAAAATCCTTCGTGTTTTGGGCTTTCTTTTCTGTGGAGTGTACCATATTTTTTCATCCAAATATACTTTATAGCAAATTTCAGGATTTTTGAGCCTGATAAAATGATTCATATTTTAAAACGCCAAGACTACCTAAGGAAAATGCTGTCCAGTTTCTTGCTCTAGTCAATGATGATGATGATGATGATAATAATAGTAATAATGATAATAATGATAATAATAATAATAATAATAATAATAATAATAATAATAATAATAATAATAATAATAAAGTCAGAATTGGAAGAGGCATTTTCCAGGGTAATGGCTTGTCACCTCTATTGTATGTCTTGCGGAGAACGAAACGACGATGCCAACTTGGGAACGACTCTGAATCTATGAACCATCTTTTATACATGGAAGATTTGAAGGCTATACGGAAAGGATGAACGCCAGATAGACTCCCTGGTGAACACCGTGCCAGTGGTCAGCGATGACATAGATATGTTCTGAAGAAGTGCGGTGTGCTTGTTATGAAAAGAGGGAAAGTAGTGAATTCTGAAGGCTTTGACTTGCCAGATGGCCGTAGAATGAAAACAGTTGAAGAAGCCGGCTGTAAATATCTGGGTATCCTTGAGCACGGTGACCTTTGAGATGAAGAGATACAGAGCAAGATGAAGATAGAGTAACTCCGCAGATTAAAAAAAAGTGTCAAAATCAAAGCTTAATAGAAAAACTGTGATCATGGCTACAAATATGTGAACTGGACTAAAGCGGGATTAAAAAGTATGGACAGGATAACCAGGAAGCGAATGACCATCTATGGGAGAGAGCCAACGTGGACCGTCTATACGGAGGTCGTGGACTTATAAGTACTGGGGATAGTGTTCGTGTGGAGGAGAACAGTTTTGCAAACTACGTGCAAACAAGCTCTAATAGACCACTGCTTGTGTCAGTCAAAACTGAACGACTCCCCATGAATGAGGAGGCTGAGACCCATAAACAACGGAAACAAAGGAAAAAGTCAGACAGAGTGGAAGGGTGGAAGAACAAGTCCCTGCACGGCCAATTCCTTCACCAAACACATGATGTTAGAGGTGAGGCATCTTGGGATTGGTTGAACAAAGGTGACCTAAAAAGGAGATTGAGGGACTGATTACGGCTGCGCAAGCCTATGCATTAAGAAAAAACGCGATTTAGGCAAGGATTGAAAAGCAAGACTTGTCCCCACTTTGCAAAATGCGCGGAGCCAAAGATGAGATAACACATCTCCTTATTTGTGAGTGCAGTAAACTGGCACAGATTGAATATAAACAACGGCACGAATGACGTGGCCAGAATTGTTCACCGAAACCTTAATTGCCAAACTGCACAGACTTGATGCTGCTGACAAGTGGTATGACCATAAACCGGAAGGAGTCATGGAAAGCGACGGAGCTAAACTCCTCTGGGACTTCAACATCCAGACGGATGAGTAAATTCAAGCGCGATGGCCAGATCTAGTAGTTGTAAATAGGAGAGACAATAAATGCTCTATCATTGATAGTGTAGATAGATCAGTGCCTAATGATTTTGGAATTTTCGAAAAGGAGGAGAACATTGAGAAATATCAGGATCTGAGAAGAGAATTAGCGGAGCTGTGGAGCATCAACACGTCGGTGGTACCAATAGTGGTTGGAGTGTTAGGCACAGTAACAAACAACCTAGGAAAACATCTGAAGACGGTTGGTGTCACAGCAACAGCAGAACTCTTACAAAAGGCAGCCTTACTCGGAACAGCAAGGATCCTAAGGAAAGTACTCGAAGCCTAGAGCAATGAGACATAGCTTGCCCTCGACAGAAACTTATTCCCAACGTCAATTTTGCTGTGGACGTTTTCTTTACAATAATGATTATAATAATAGTAGTAATAATATTAATAATAATAATAATAACAATAATGACGACATCAGAATTAGCGAGAAAGAAACAGAAAAGGGACCATCTTACAAGGGAGATTGCAAAGATATGGAAAAAGAAAGAGGTGAAAGTGGCGTCCCTTGTCATTGGGGCTCTTGGAAGTGTGTCAAAAACCTGGGTAAATGGAACGACAAGATAGGT
>JANVCF010114319.1:0-12017 GCA_025388745.1 Hydrozoanthus gracilis
GACGGACACCTTCGTGTAGAATTTAGCGGCTCAGTGTAAATATATTGATTCATAATAAACTGATGTCATTGTTTTGAAAGAGAAGTTCTTATACTAGTAACCACGATATTCAAAATTCTATCATTCATATATTCTTACTGAAATCATCATTTTGTTTGTCACTTTAGCTCGATGCAGTAAGCACATGCAATTTTAGAAACGGACATATCTTCTTTTATTTATCGAACTAGCAACTTAATTGTTTGTTTTTTTTTAAAAAAGTTGACATGCATTTTGAAAAAGTAAATGAAGTTTGATGAGACAATAAAATGGTACAGGAAGAGTCGCCTTTGGAAGCCGCTGTGAAGAGCTGTCTCAAGCTAGGAGCAGCCTTTGAAACAGCGAGAATACCCTATGTTCTACTCAAACTGGATCTGTCAGGGACAACATTCAGCATAAAGTAGCGGAAAAAACGCTACTATGTTGGGCACTATAAAAGTTAAACAGTATTTTTTTAACTTACTGAATCATTTGTGAACGGTTTTCGGTGAGAAATCAATTAAGAATCTGACGACACCCGGCAAAAATTAATTTGAAAAGAATAGATTACTGCCCTTTAAAAACTACAAATTCATTCTATATATGTAATTTTTTTCTAGCGTTAAGCAATAAAATTCGTCGCAAAAAATGATGGCTTAAGAATTACTGTCCTTATTGTTTTGGGTAACAATAGAGATTAAAGGAAACAGGCTGACTACTATAAACAAAATCTCTAGCTAAGCCCATAATCACGTGTCACTACAAAAATACCAGTTGAATAATATTTCGATCTCGATGTAATTTCAACATAGGTTAAGGCTTACCGTGTATTTTTTTAAATCTGTAGCTCATATTTTGTTAGATAACACAACGACAAATAGCAACGTCTTAGACTTAATTTAATTGTGCCTGGTTTTCTATAGCTCAAAAATCATTACACAAGGAATTACTATACATTATCATTGATTTATAGAACATCCTTGAGAAAAGAAGGGTTGTGAACTATTTTGAACATGTTGCATGCAAGTTTGTTTATTAGAAAAATGAAATACCATTGCTAATTTCGTGGCAAGTAAAGTGACTTTGAACCAGATGAACAATTTAGCTCTTTTGTGAAACTCACTGTCTAGATGAATTGGTTTTCGTCCTGTTTATGCACGTACAGTTACCATTCATCAATAGTGAATCTCGATAGTACGTAGAGTTAATCTGTGGCGTACAGGTTCTAAGCCACAGCTACAATTAAAATAAACACATTTTTTTTGTTTCTGTTATTTAGTACTAGATCATCTATGAATAAAATTAGAGGTGTATATTTCAGTCGGTAACATTCAAATTTTAATCTACAAACCACACTGTTCTAGACGAATACAGGTAAGTGCACGACACTTTTCCTTATAACCAATTTCCTTAGCAAAAGTGCTTGTCACCAAAATACATAAAAAGTTGTTCCTTTCTGAGAAAGGTGCATCCAGCAATTGCTTGTAATTGTCAAGCATGTATAGAGACGTGAGGGATTTAGAACAGCCATCGAGTAGTTTAATCTAATTATCTATACAAGAAACACGCTTCGAACTTTAGCCTCAGAATATTTTGTTCTGTGGACCAAACTTTTTCACCCAGCACTCAGTAACTAGCTATATGGTCTCGTGTCTGGCTGCAGTGTGAGATGATAGGCAAATATAGCGACAGAGAAAATGCACTACAATAGGCGTGTCTTCAGACCTTTGTCATTGGAAGTTAAAAGACGAACAATCATCTATATGAAGATAAATTAAGAGGCCGACAAGACAGAAACAGTTGGCTTTGAGTTGTAAAACGAGCAGCATTTGGAAACTTTATTGCCAAAAGTTTATCTGATCAGGACTTTATATGCCGACCGTACGTTTTCCCAGATTGTGTCGGCGGAGCAATTAGAGATACGAGCAAGAATGCATGAATGCATTACATAAGCTAGTCTCAAGCTAACATATCACGGAAGGAAAAGAGCAAAGTTTAATATCGTAAACAGGAGAGTTTAGCAATACGCCATTGGCGTTCTTACTTGGATTCGGAAAGGTTAAGAATACTAATATTTCACACTTGAGACGGTTCTGGATTATGGTTAAATTGTTCAATCGTTTCGGTTGTTGTTAAAGTGCTGTTGTTGGAACAGGCGCTCAGAAATTCTGTCATTCAGAATTTAAATTCGATAACTAAACACCGCCAAGAGATTCCTTTTCTAAAAAAACTACATATAACAATATACATCAACACCTTTTTAAGGGAAGACACCGTTAAAAGAAGCTTGCTACTTGAAGTTTACCCCAGTCGGTCGTTCAGGACAGTTCTCATTTCCGAGAGAAAAGCATCGTGCTTTGCACACTATTGTCTAGTTTCCATAGAGGTTTGTAGTTCACAGCAGGCGCGGCCTACTAATTTTCAGAACTTATCTCATTGTATTAGAAGAAATGATCCACTCCCAAAGCTACACTTGGCATAGAATAATACCGCAATAATGCCCAATGTTTTAAGTAACAAAACATAACGCTTTGTTGTGTTACCTAACAATTTATGGTTTAGAGACTATATTTTGTTGCGATATTCATTTTTTGGAAACAAAAGATCCCTGGAATATCATTCGTAACGAACAGTGTTGTCCTTCAGTGGAATACCTACGTGTAAATACAACATACCGAGTCGAGTGAGGACTTGCCACTGGAAAAGGTAAATGTTCCTGGTTTCGCCGACCAAGGGCCTCAGAAACCCACACAAAGGCAAGAAGAAAAGCCCCTGACCCGGGTTATGTTACTCAAACCAACCGTGAATGTTAGCTGGAAATTTGATCGTGGGTTCGAATCCCGTCGAGGTTAGAAATTTTTTTCGTTCCTTTGTGTGGTTATGGGGGTTCTTTGTTGATGCTGTAGATCGGCTAAACTTGGATTGTTTCCCATTTTTAGTGGCATTAGGTCTCACTCGAATCTGTGTGTTGTATTATTTATAACGGTTTAACCTATCTAGTGATTCTTTGTTACAAGTAGCCACAGTTTACGAAAAGAAGCTTACATACTATAGACCACTAATCTTGAGCCATTTTGATGGACAACCAGTATTAGCATGAACGAAAGCAACAAACTAAAACAATTTATTCTAATCGCAGTTGAGGGAAAACGCCTGCCCATTCCCAGTATAACTACTCCTTGAAGATGTTCTGGGCTTCAGAAATTTCCGAATACTTTCTTGAATGACATCCAAATCACAACTGTGATCTGGTTTACAGCAAAGACTGTGGTGGCATGTGTTTTGAATATAAGTCTGGAACTAACTGAGCTTTCTGAAGTACGACTAACACGGCTCGTTTGTGGTTCGAAAAAAGTTTCTAACACTCAAACTGTCGAGAACGACAAGAACGGAAATCGTGATTTGGATGCTTAGTGGCCCTACAACGACCATTCCAGTTACCCCGGCCAAGGAAAAAAAATGTTTAAATAGTTGCAGAATATCGATTAGATATTCGAAAAAGATAAAATAATTGACTGTTGTTGCTACGATTCCCTCCAGGGGCATCAAAACTTTATTTTAAAATTTGTTCATTTTTACTCAAAACAGATGAATTAATACCTTGTCATTTTAAATTTGTTCTGATTTTGTATTCTTGAGCAGGACTTGTAGTTAAGAAAATGCATGATTTTGAAAACAACGGGAAAATAAGATTCAGTTAACGTAGCCATTGCTATATTAAATTCTTTATCTTATTGAGGGTTTACTAGGGGTCACATAGCGATGCGTTGACTACAAGCTTTGATAGCCATACTTCTTTGGTTTTGAGTAGAAAGTACTCGAATATTATTCCTGCACCTGTCATAGCAACCAGAATTTTCTGGAGACGTCGCTACAAATCCACACAAACTAAAATATCTCCGTTTTTTGGTTATAAACGTTTTATCAATGGCAAAAATTGAACATTGAAACAAAGACTATGATAGCTTCACAAATCAACCAAATTATGCCTTTACAAAAAATACAGATGGGCGATCTCGAAAAAAAAAACGGTTTTATGTCGAAAGTATAGAAATATATATTTGCACTTCATACACCTCAGTATGTAAGTTGACCATGCAGGCGAGCCAATGAATATTTACGGAAATCAAGAGCAACCGCCAACATTCTTGGAGGCGCACGTTGTTCTATCTTCTGGTATCTGTTTTGGTATGGAACAATTTATGTAATGCTTAGAGAAGGACTACCGTAGACCTGACAGAAAAAATAAATGGCGCGCTGCGCAAGTACTTTTTGGTGTGGTCTTTTCAAAGTGGTATCGCTCTTTGAACAAATAAATGGGTTATTTGCTACCAGCCTGTTTTAAGCTCGAAAGACAGCTGGTATGCTCGCCCAGATCTAAAAGCCTTATCAAAATAGCTACTTAAAGCAGATCTCGGTGGGTTTAAATGGTTAAAAGCTTAACTAGCAGCGGTGCATTGGCCGAGCGGTTTTGAGTTCAAATTCTGATCAGACCATTGCGTTGTCTCCTTCAGCAAGACATTTTACCAACTTATTCGAGCTCTATGATTGAGTACCAGATTTATCTAGAGGCCAAACTGCGATAGATTACAGTGTTCTGTCCGGGGAAAGCAATACTCTCATCCGCTTAACAGATCGGAAACCAGCGGCTAATGATTCATTTTGCTCGAGAACTATTTAAGCTTTCGCTTGTAGCTAGTTTAATAAACGATTGAGTCGTTTGTCATTTGTTTATACAGCTAATATTTAGACATAAGCATAATTGCTAAAACATACTACTCGTACTGTATTGTACGTTTAAGGTAATTTAACACCTACATTGTATCTTCTATTTTGCACAACTACAGAGAACGATAACCTCAAGATAAGGCTTGTGGCTTGTCAACTGCTTTGTCAGATTCAATATTTTGTATAATTTATTACCACAAGAAACAATCAAAAAAAGGGTTAACGTTGAGATGGAGAACCCGGACTTTATTTGCTTTTGGTTTTAAGTTAAGAAGCTCCTGCACCGACAAAACCATTTTAACCTCTATGAAATAAACTATCGCGTCTTCTGTTCAGAACCCCACTGAAAGAATTAAAAACACTGCCCCTTTTAAGAGCTTTGACCTCTTTTTTCTTATAAAAAATGACATGAAAGTAACAAGAACCCCTCACTAAGAGGAACAAATTTCTTTGCCAATAAAACAGGTTTAAAAGCCAAAGTTTCCAGAGAATTGCCTACCAGCAAACGCCCGTGTTTTTAAATTTTAATTTCTGTTTATTTACAAATACACAGACCACAACAAACAGCTCTCACGTCTTCTTTCACAGACTAGAAAGCAAAATCCACAAAGGATCTCGCAGGCCATTGAATCTATAGATTTTACTCGCACTAAAATCTTACAGCCGGAGGTGCCCTTAGTTGTGAATATTAGAAGAAAAAGGTAAGGCTGATTTCCTTAAAATGAGTGCTCCTCTAAGATTTAGCTAAGTACGCTGGTATTCAATGTTGATACACAAACCGCGTTCTTTGCTAAAATCGCCAAGGATAGGTACGAAGAAAAACATACCTGTCCATAATTTGATAACCTCTTCAGAGCTTTTCATCGAAGCTTTTTATTTCGCTCTTGGAAAAAAATCGATGTGTTTTCTCCAAGTAACGAGCTTACTCTACAACCCGGTGAAGCTAAAAGGCATATGCATTAAAGCCAAACAGGCCGGCTTTTCATCTAACACTAGCAAAATTATGCCCAATTTTGAGCCTTCTTGAAAAAAAAAAAAGAACACAAAAAGTACAGGTATAATTCAAAAAGTACACTTACTGTACATAAGTAAACAGATCTTGATGAATAACCTGACTCGATACTTCAGTCGCTGAAAAAAAGGCTGAATCTAAAAACATCAAACCAGTCAACATATTTTAAAAGGTCTTGAAGGAATTTTAAAGTCCTGACGATGCGTAGGTAACGCGATAAGTTCATCAAGGTCCGCAGAGTTTTGGGGGATTTACTTTATATTTAACGAAAACTACCATTTTTTCCAGAAATGTTTATAAACGCTTACAATTTGTTTGCATTTACATCAACACGAGCTACGATGATGGCGTTTGTTTGATTGTTAGTGTCCTAGTGCAATCTTTCAAAACTGCTGGTACACAAAGACTTCAAATAATAATCTTAAACCATCGGTTGCCAAGTGAAAAAACAAAAACAGTTATAAAAATGATCGCCTTCTTTTTAAATTTTAGCCTTTTACTGCAGGTCCCACTTCGTTCTCAGTTAATTCTTAAACTGCGTTTAATGGAAATAAGTTATGAATGAGTGAAACGTTGTTGAGACTACTTTCTACTCAGCGTCTCGAGTTTAACAAAACATACGGCTTAAAATATTGCAAATGAAATAAATTCAATTTTTGCCCTGAATTGGTTTGAAGAATAGTTCGTGAGCAATTTCTGCCTTAAGTTTCTGCAACTTACAGATTACGTCAAAATCTCGTAAATAACATTTGTTGTACCTCAAAGGTTTTAGATTTAAAGGGCATCTGTTTATAATGCGAAGTTTGGCTCTCATAGCTGGAAGTGGCTAGCGATTCTTCTGCTTTACAGGAAATCCTCTTTATTCTAAACGTGCTAATATGCAGGTTTCAAAACAAACGTTCTAATAATGCGAGAATAATGCCTGGACAATAGATGTTACTTCATATGCGTAAATTGTTTTGCGAATGTCTTAATTAGATGAAGACTTTCGCTTTTGAAGGTATTGGACATATAGGGGCTGTTTCGCCATGACGTTCACATGGGTAATCTTCCTTCTTTGGGGTTCCACATTCTTGTGTTGTGCCAATGCAGCAATCAAGCAGGACTTGTCGAAGTAAGTGAAACGTTTACTGTAGCATTGCACTTCTAAGAAAGCCTTAATTAGCATCTTGCCCGCATCTCCCTGTTTGGTATGGTATCAGTTCCTAACAGAAAGATACCGTCAAACAAGCACTTGCATTTTTCAGATATTAATTTTTTTTTCGCCTTCCAAAACTCAAACTTACTCAAACTTAAGACTTCTAACATTCCAACCAGGACTAAAAGCTCTTCAACTTATTCATCTTAAAAGAAAGATAGATGTGATGAATGTAAAATATTTTAACCAACCAGCGTACAATCGAAGGGAATGAAAATTTCAAAATGTTTGGTAAATTTAATTTATAACAATTGGCTGGCGAAAGATTATAACATATTTCTTTAATTTCCATCCATAAACAAGTCTAAACATATTGTTTGGCATACTTACATTAAAGCAATGAAACAAACCATCATTTCCAATGCTGTTTACTTCGAATTTTATCTCATTAAGAACCGAGTTTCCGTTTGCCTAGTTTATAGGCTCACCTTTTAAAATATCAACCACGAAGGCAAGTTTAGTCGCAAAAACTTATTCTATAGTGTTTCTAGCGTCTAGCGGACCTGCAACGCGAAGCGTCGTTAAACAACGTGCCTCAAACTTAGTTAAATCGATGACACAATGGGCAAGTTTAATTAGCGAATACAAAGAACATCTGTAGAAACTGAAAATCTTTTTATGAAATTAAACTACCCATAACCAGATTTATTTCGCTATCTCCTCACAAATCTTTAAGTTTAATTCACTTTCCTTGTTATCTAAAAATAAGATAGTTATAACATCCGGCAGATGCTTTGTCAAAGACCTGCTAGAACTTTCAAAATAATCAAAACACAGAAAAACAAGTGGTTTGTGTCATCCATAATTAACAACGTACAATTTATTGAACGCTAACAAAAAATTTTGCCGGTAGTCGTTCATCTTCTATGAAGTTCTTCTAATACAACTTTCTTTTTTTATTGATATAATTTTGACCTTCCTTGTTTCGGGTCAAATACGTACAAGATATCAACGCTATACTCGTGTTATTAAATTTTATGATTAAATGTGAGAAAAAAAAGCTAATTTGATTCAAAAGCCAGTCATTAGATTGCCCAAACCAAACTCATGTAAATGTTTTAGCCAAGATAATTCTCAGATTTCTTTCTTTATACTGAACAAAATGCGCATCGCGAACTCCTTTTCATTGATTTCATAGGAAACTGAAGAAAATCATGCGGTCGATTATAGATTTGTTCACTTTTCAAGCTCCTTTATTCATAACAAATTAGATTAAGTGACCCTGCTGAGCTGTGTTAAGTCTTTTCAAACTAGTTGTTTTCACTCAAACAATGTCCCATCTACGCCAAATAAATAAAACGTTAGTTCTAGATCTAGCCAAAGGAATGAGCTGATCAATTTTACTTAACCCAAAACTTTGCTTCTGAGAAAACTGAATGGTGCAACTTTGTTAGTCATCTAGCAGTAATTCTTTTTCTGAGGTTTCTGGAAGAAATTGCAATCCATTTTTTTAATGAAGGATTAAATCTCGACTTTTTTAAATGAAGTGTTATAGGTTGATAAATTAGCAGCAGTATTATTGCAAAAAGAAAGGAACGAAGCTGTTGGTTACAGGTTTTATTGCAAGCTATATAATATCTAATCAAACGACTGCTTTTAGATTGTACTCAAACACTGCACATGCAGACTTGAAGTAATTTTCAAGCTACTAATAGTTAGCACTTAGATGATAATGAGGTCGTTTTGCATAAATTTATTTATCTTAAGTAGACATACTTTATGTACGGGGCAGATGTTTTACTGTAACTTCACAGATAGAGTTCTAACTCCTGTTTAGCTAACACCAACTACAACTGCTTCTCCCTGGATAGACCAAGGTGGTAAGGCCCTAGGGTGCCGCCCAGGCGCAACTCAGTTTTTTTATTGTTTGTACTCGTTAATGATATGTATGTAACATATATTGATAATTTATTTGTAGTAATTATTTATTATAACAGATGCAGAAAAAATGTCTTACAATATAACTAAAATGAACTCAATTCAATTGAGTTGCAAAAGCAAACATTAAACATAAGTAGAAAAAGTTGGAGTTATAATTACATGCATACAAAAAGAAAAGCAACAATGATAATTTGAAAATTGAAATGGACGAGTACAGGATATCCTAACAGTCGAGACTAATCTAGAGGATACCCTGTAAATTCTAAATTTGATTTTCATGAGGTAGTATTAAAGCTGAGGACAAACGGTCGCGTTTAATGTAGGAAAGTAATGAAATCAAACGAAGCTTGAATAACTGTCAATTTTGTAATTCTTTAGCTTTTTCATAAAAGTTGTTAGAGATTGGCCTTCCTTTAATTCAACAGGAATTTTATTCCAAAGAGAGGCTCCAAAAATTTATTCATCTTAAGCGGAGATACTTTATGTACAGGCGCCTGACCGTAAATGAGTTGAAAGATATTGCTGCCTCGCTTGATCATGTTCAATTGGTTAGAACTTCACGTCCTCTTGAAATAGGGAATGAAGTGTAAGCCCTGTGTGGCGTTCTCGAGCCCTAATACGTGTTCGGTTAGCCTTCAGGACATAACATTTCGATCGTTGTTTGTCTTTGGTTAGGGTATATTAATGGAAAATGTCCAAGCATTATTTTCTTTTTCACACGCCAAGACAAACAACTTTTCTTCAATAGTTTCAAGCATGCTTTGTTTGTTCATAGTTATTACTCTGGAAAACAGTCAATTACACTAGCAGTGTCAAAAATATAGAAGTACAATTTTTGGTAACGAACTAGAAGCACTAACTATAAATCTAGTTAAGAACAAAAATTAAGGACTGAATTCGAAAGCAACGGCGGTTTCTTTCTGCTGTATTCAATACATCCGGCCTTAGTTAAAGAGTAAACCTCTACTTTATTTTTATAACAAAAATGCTGAAAAGGTGTTATGGTTATTCTATAGTTAGTTTTTCTCTTTGAAATAGCTGTTCAATTATGGTCTATTTTGGAATTACTAGTAAATGATATATGCATCTAACATCCACTACATTGGTGCCGTCTTCAATTCTAATGTAGAAATTAATTTCAGTAAATCCTAATTCTTAACAGTAATTGCACAATTGTAAATATATCTCGTACCCCATAAACATATATGTGAATTAGTGGAAAACCCCAATTTTGCCATTTTTGATAACGAAAGATAGAAAGTGAAGAATCCTCTATGAAATACTGCCAAAGTAAAGAATCGTATATGTGTAAGTCAAAAACAACAACATTTTTACTGTGTCTAGAAACTACATGAAGTTTCAAATATTACAGAACATTCAGACACTGCCTCTAGCCAAGAACTAAAGAGATAAAGATGCGCTACAGCTACGACCATTACAAGGCATAATATGACTCCTGTAGACGATATTCTTGACATTTTTACATAACTTCAGTGAAAAATAGTATAGAAAAAGTAGGATTGATAAGGAATCCTCTAAATTATTTTGTTAATATAAGGTTCTATTTTAAGTATATGGTTAAATAATTACATTTATTTAGGTTTAATAAAGTATATTTGTATATATATGAGTACTTGGAAAATTACTTGTAGTTGTTATTGGTAGTATATTTATAACGCCATTTTACTTGCTGTCTTCACACATGTACAACACCGCTGATTTCTTATCAACAGCAAGATCTAACAAGCAAGTTCACTTATATTCCCAAACTCCATTGTAAACTTGCCACTGGGCTAGTGCTAGTAATTAACAGATCAATTATGTTGTCTGTTCATCAACTTATTTCATGTGTTCTTAGGTTTCCTCCTGATGTCAGAAAGTCGATGGAAGCGGCCAAAAATCTCACCAAAATTATAAACGAAGCAATGCGATCAAACGACAGGAATGAAAGACCAAACGCCGGAGGTAAGGGTTTTTCTAGAAAAGATTTACCTAGAAAGTTTCCACCGAACTACCCCCTCCCCCCCCCTCCCCCCATCTCGTCCGCATGTCTCCCTGCTAGAACCATTACTTCGTATTCCTCATTCCAGAGGATACTTTCAAGAAGAAAGAAAATCCCAGGATTGCAAAGGAAAACACGAAGGAACTTGTTCTTTATTAGGTCGACATAGGAAAAGAAGACATTTCCGGGAATACGAGAATTGGCCGGAAAGAAACAACATCACAGCAAATGCCCGTTACTAGGCAACCAGTTGAACAATTGCATTTAAAATTTCAATCACTCTGATAAACATTTTTAGTTGAACGCGCACGCGCTGTCGCCATTAAAAAAAATAAGGGAGATAATGATGTTTTGAACTGCAGTCCTTCACCGATGGCAAGTATGCATTTCAATAATGTTAAATAGTCTTCATCAGGACAACATCATGAATACCGTTTTTATGGTTTAAGTTTAGGTATATTTAGAGCAACGGATCATGAATACTCTTTAATACGCACAATGGAATGACTTACGATCTATTTCATTTTTACGCAGGTCCTCCAGTTATGGTTGACATGACGTTCAAGGTTGTGTCGATTGGCGAAATCAAAGAAGCCAGCATGGTCAGTTGTATTTGGTATCGTCATATGTAGAAGGTGTCGATAAAGATTTCAAAGTTCTACAAAATGATTTTTTTTTTCTAGACGTAACTTGCATTTACCATGAACATGAACTATGGAAAAGACGCTACAGAGTAAAATCGATTAACTTTTTTTTATTACTTTTATGTACATTAATTGTCTTAATTACTCTTGTTCATTAGGAGTACTCAATGGATATGTTCTTCCGTCAATGGTGGTACGACCCAAGGTTTGCTCATAATCAAAGTAAACCTTTCACAATGGCGGGAGATGCTACCAAAATGATGTGGACTCCAGATACAATGTTTTGGAACGTAAAAAAGTCAAACTATCATTTCGTTACACGAGAAAACATGAGGGTGATGATTCATCCTGACGGAAAAATATATTTTAGTACAAGGTGTGTACTGATACTGGGAGGGGTGGCGAATGGTACATAAAATATTCAGAGTCTCGCCATCTCGCGCTGTTTTAAAGTGAATCTCGAAGTCTCGTATTTTCATGTCCTTTTTAAGTCTTTTCAATGTATACAGTCTCGGAGTCTCGTTTTTTGATTGG
>JANVCF010114430.1:0-15330 GCA_025388745.1 Hydrozoanthus gracilis
CGTTTTGACCTCAGGTGTAATTCTGCTATTGCTTCGTTAACTTGTACGTGAACTGATGTTGATTGTCTCTTTTGAAAAGGCTTCTTCTTGAATTGATTTTTTGGTTGCCTAGCCTGTGTACGTGTTCTGGTAGAAAGGGAAACCTACGGATTTCTTATATTTTTTTCATTTTTCTGTTCCTTCCATGATTTGTTGGTTTTGACGTAAGAAGTATAAAAAATGTTGCGTTGCAAGGCTTAAAACATCAGCTTTTGTTATGCATTCGGCTGGTGGTAAGCATAAATTTATCATAACCAGTTTTAATGTATTACGCTTACTGATACAAACAGAATTTGAGAAATGAAGTGGCTTGTTAACACATGAAAGTGAGTCGAAAAATTGCGATGCAAGGCTTAAAACATTAGCTTTTGGGCCCGCGGTGATTAACATAAGTATTTTAGAGCATGTTTCAAAAAAATAGTTTGTACTAGTATTTACCGACACACCCAGAATTTAAAGAAAGGCAATGGCTTGTTAAGATATCATGAAGGAAATGAGTAAAATAGAAGTTGCAAATTGGAACTTTCATGTTGGAAAGGTTTTAAAAACTTTTTCCTATAATGAACGTGGATAAAATTCAATCGTCAATGCCAGTGAATTTTTGAAACACGAATGTTCTTTTCTCGGCGAATGAGAGATATTTACTAAACCTCTAACTATTTCTGTACCAATAGACGCTCGAAAAAAGTTCAAAGTATTCAACGTTTTTATGTTGGAAAGGTTTAGCTTTCACCCAGAGATGGTGTGGATGAAAAGGACTCGCAATTTCGAGTAAAATTCTTGGAATCTCTCACTCCTTAGATATGTCAAGCTGTGGTAAACGTTAACTACTGGACAGCAATTATCATAGCTTTTTCTTTGCATGTTTTTTTGTTTTGCAAAATCATTTGATATACCGATAAACTCAGAATGAAGAGTAAGACATAGCAAGTTCAAACATGAACATTCATTTTTCAAATTTATATTTTTTAATTTTTATGGACAGAAAACCCTGATAGAGTTTTAAAAAGACATTACTTATCAACGTGGTAACCAAGGCACTGAACTCGTCAGGCTGCAGTATTTTGGTATTCTTATTGAAAATATTGCAATAATTGTCATAGTAGCCATTTTGTTCACAATAATTGTGGTATTATCTTTTAAACTGAATGTAATCTTTTGTCTTTAATGGCACTATACAAATTAATACAATTTAGAAAATACCTTACTATATATTAAATTATCTTTGTGAAAAGATTCGTTATTTTATTTATGAGAGAAGAGTCGGTTTTGCATGCAGAGATGAATGAATGACTTTTAAAAAAAGGTTTAAAAACATTTTTTAAATTCCAGCCCGAGCTCTCAAAAAACTCTCAGTTGCTTCCTAATTACAGTTTCTTTTCTTTTCATGTGAACAAATTTCGAAGTGCGTTTCTAAGCAATTTATTGCTTGTGGTTTTGTTTTCTCAGCCCGCATCGGAGTTTGTTATTTATATTGAAATAATTTTCAACACTGAATCATGTAAAAACAAAATGTCGGTCAGAGGTTAAATACTTCATTTGCCACCGCCAGATGTAAGTAACTATATTAAAGCACAGAATTTTAACATGTAAAGAGTCCTGGCGATAGTTTCGATATGAAGTTAGTACTGGCGATGATTTAGAAATAAAGCGAAATATAGACATCAAAGACCTGACTGATTTGTTTTTATGAACCCAAAGTTAAGTTATGGGCTAGTTCCTCGAAGTAATTTTTCTGCCTTATAATTAAATAATCGTCATTCATACTTGACTCTAAAATTGGGTTTGTCTGTATTGAAGCAAACGATTCAGCAGTGATAAAAATGTTACAGATGTCTCGGTTCTGTTGGAGTTTTAAACATGGAACTTATTTAAATACATTTTCTTAGTACAGGCGTGTTTATCTTCTTAACCAGTCTTAGATCTGAATTTGGATGGAAACTTACATACTTAAGTCTTAAAATGGGTCAGGATCTAGAAAAAAAACTACGTACCTATCTATCGAACATTTCTGGAAGTACCCCCTTTTGGAAATTCAACCACGTATAGCGTATAGGTTAACTATTGATTAGGTTCTATTCTGACCTGCATGGTGTTCGTTAAGCTTTAGAAATGTTGAAGATTTGCGTTAGAAATTTTATGTTGGAAAGTACAATAACTAACGTATAGTTTTGATTGTATTTTGTATAAAATGGACATTTAGTCCTATTTGTAGGTCTTGGCCAGCAAATAGAAAAAGAGACAAAGTTTTACAAGTTCATACAAAAAAAATTGCGTGTCGGCACTGTTTTCTTTTCTTGAGCAAACCGGAAACAATCAAGCTTGGTGCCGGTGGGGCTGCATAGAGTAACTTTTGATATCCTGATCTTTGTTCCGAGTGTTTACGAAAAATTGATTTATTTGATAAACAACCAGCTCGATAGAGAAAACAACAAAACGGTTGAATTTAGTTATTTTTGTTTTATCTGTGCAATCAGCGGGTGTGCAAGGGAGACTTTACATGTTGAATGCTGATGTGGTCAGTTAGGGTCTTGATAGCTTCTGTACTCGTATAAAACAAGAAAGCAACTTGATTTGAGTACTTTTTTTAACTGTTTGCACCAACGGTTAGCTTCCTGTTGTACGAAATGTGAATACAGCACTATATGTGCTCAGTTGTGGGGACGTTGATCATAATGCAAGAAAAACAGCGTTATATAGACTCGGTAATGGTGACATTGGTCATAATGCAGGAATACAGCCCTATATAGAATCGGTAATGATGACATTGATCATAAATGCAAGGAATACAGCGCTATATAGACTTGGTAATGGTGACATTGGTCATAAATACAAGGAATACAGCGCTGTATAGACTCGGTAATGGTGACATTGGTCATAATAAAAGGAATACAGCGCTATATAGAATCGGTAATGATGACATTGATCATAAATTCAAGGAATACAGCGCTATATAGACTTGGTAATGGTGACATTGGTCATAATACAAGGAATACAGCGCTATATAGAATCGGTAATGATGACATTGATCATAAATACAAGGAATACAGCGCTATATAGACTTGGTAATGGTGACGTCGGTCAAAATGCAAGGAATACAGCGCTATAAAGTTCATCTGAAAAACTTCTTATTTCTATGTCTCATTTTATTGCGCTTTACCATATTTAGAAACCTGCAGAACTAGCTATCACATCACACGTCATAGCACTCTCCTGCAACTGATACCGCAACGCGCTGCATGCTTTGTGTCGTCCTGTATTGTATCACTGAATACCGCGCCGCACTGCTTCATGCAACTCTTAATTGCCGAACACAACTGAATCACACTTTACCGCGCTGCAATAAAAAGACCAACGCTGTATCCTAGAGATATAAAGTATTAAAGAACCTTAGACAAAAATACAGTGTTTTGTGTTAGCCACACCAAAAACAAACTGCAATCATTTTGTGTTCTTTGTTTATGTTACCAAGCCGCAGGTTAAAAGATGGCTTCCCTGTCTTTAAATTTAAATTTTGGCCTTTTTTATTTGCTGTTACAAACATGAATAGTTGTTGCCTCCGATTTTAAAAATGATTTTTTCAGTACTGTACTTTGAAAACTAAGAAAGTCAAACGAAGAGAAGGCTATGAACTCTCTAAGAACTCTTCAACCTTCAGTGAACAAGTTTTCTTCGATCGTATTTGCTTTTAGATATAAAACCGTGTTCCTTAGACGAAAACATATTGAAGCTGTCTACGTTGGCAACAGATTTGGTGTTATTCAATTTACTGTGTCAACTATATCAGTACTCTACTAATTTCTTTAGTTTTTTAAAAGAACGTTTAGTTAAAGATAAACTCAAAAAACATGTTCCAAAACAATAAAACATAGTTTTATCTAAGTTTAAACTCCCCTGCTTGACGAAGCACAGATCGGCAAAAGCGCCAACTATGATTTCGCAACCAAAGCAAGTGGATAAGTTTTAGAAAAACTTCATAATAAATGGTATAAACTGCTTCCATGGCAGCACTATGTAAATACAGTAATGCATACTCCTTGCTCAGTCAACTTCTCATCGTCCTCGTTAATACAGATACATAAAGTTGTCCACCTTACCACTTACACTCGGTCTAAATTGCATCTAGTTTTGTTTTTAAAATCCAAATTATACAAAAATTAGAAAAATGCGAAAGCAACTGGAAACCTTGCCAAACAAGAAATCAAACGCAGTTTCAAAAGAACAAGCGAAAACATTTTAACAATAACTGCATAGGCAAGCTGTTTATTCAAGTCGTGTGATCAGAGATACATTTTATTAGCGATGAAAATGATAACAGCAGCATCCTTCTGAAAAATGCCAACTGTTAGATTGAGTGACGTTTTACCAGGTTAGGGGGAGAGTAGAAGGCGGCGACTGATTCACCATTGGGAGTCGTCGTTAAGCAAGATATTTTTCCGGCCGATCTAGCTATGTAATATTAGTTGGAACTTCTCCTCTTGGATACAAACTGCGATAGATCCATGCCCCGTCAAATTTGCCTTACGTTTAGCGGTGATTCCTCAACTCAAGCCTAATGGTCTAGAGTTTACTAAAGAGAGGATATTTATCTAATCAGAAATATGTGTATAATGGCAATTTTACTGGATGAAATTCTCTCAGTTAGCTTGGCAACTATCACTTAATCTTTTTGAACACATGAAATTATACATGTGTGTGTGTTTTTCACTTTAGTTTTACCTGACAAAGTTGATCTATGTTTGTATTTTAATTTTATGTCTCTATCAGTTATTGCTGGCCCCAGTGGTATATACAAAGGGCGCTTATACCGCATTGTTGGCTGACTATTTAATGAACCACTTAGCCGATGCAGTATCTTCTATTTTTGCTACAATTCAATCAATGTGGCGCAACTATCCAGTATAAGCTGAAATTCCTTCGTTCAGTTGCTTTATTTTGTTCTTACCCGCGGTTTTTACCCAAGTATAAAAAAACGAAGTCGAAATTTCGAAACTTTTTTGCTGTCTTTACTTAAACATCTAGAATATGCTGTTTCTAAGACATCTTTCGAATACTTTATTTGCTTTGTTGAATTTTTGTTGACTTTTCAATTGTGTTTATACGATGTTTATTTTTGGCTCTAACACGTAGGATCCGTTTGATCACGGTGCTCTCCTGGTTAATAGAATTAAAGAACAAGTTTGTTATGTTTTAGAATTGATAATCTGTCAAGAATCATAAAAACCAAAGATTTTGAAAATAGTTCATTAATCACTCTCATTCTTGGCTTTTTTTATAATTGCGACAAAAATGCGCGAAATTCCATCTAAGCCCAGGCCGCACCGAAAAAAAACATCTCATTTCGGCTTCCACTAACTGTGGTGTCAAACATCTCAAGCTTCAGTGATTTTGCTCTATGATGTTCAGAAATCAGTACCCTTATTAATGCAGTCATTTTTTAAAACTTGTATAGAAAGAGACAGGTATTAAAATTCAAAAGCGGCCAAGTCTTGTTTGACGCAACGCCCAGAATGTTAGATATAAAGGGTAGATCTTTATTCTTTCGCGCAATCGAGATCTTTATCGCCAACACGACGTATGTTAAGATATCTAACACGTTTATTAGTATTGTTATCATTAAACAGAGGACAAACCTTGTTTTAGTTGCACCGACAAAACGCATGGCTACTAATTTGAGAGCTATACAGTGTTGGGACCCCTGCGAACCCATGAATGACGGTCTGTCAAAAGAAATCGCGGAAAGTTTTTGTTTAGGATTTGTTCAACTGGGAAAGAATAAAGACCTCTGAATTTTAACGTTTAGACACCCTGTTGTGCAATGTCGTGATCGACAGAACAACACGATCAGTAAGCGACACTTTACCACACGTAGATATCTTCATTCAAAACTAAATTAACGGCTTTGCGAGTGCTTTAAGTGAGAAGGCGGGAAAATGAGATTAGTTTAAAATGAAATTGCTTTTCAAGCAACTGCGCTCGTTTTGTATCAAAGCAATAGCATTAGAGTCGAAACCAATTGTGTTGGTGGCGTCAGCACTCTTCTTTTCTTCGCCTCTAGTAGTTTGATCTCATGCGGCTAGGCTAAACAAACAAACGGCAATGAGTTTTCGTGGTTCATTGTCTCAAAGTTTATTCCTCGCAAAAGTAAAACTGTCACAAAATGTTAAACAATCGAAGGGGCTTGGAACTGGGCCACTTCACTTGCTTGATAATGAGCAACTTAATATCCGGCCTATAATTTTCTTTATAGAACAAGAACAGCTAAATTTGGCCCCGAAGATGTTGTTTCGCATTCTTCTGATATGCAAAATTTTCTAATCACACTCTTGACTAAGCTGAGCCGGAGGGCATACTTCTTGTTAGAGAGAGCGTGCTAAAATCTCGTTTCGTACATACTTAAATGAGATTAAACCCTAGAAAATACATCGTTGCTCGTATGTAAAAGGTAATGTGTGGCCTACATAAAGGCAGTAAAAGTTGATTGAATTCAGGTCAAACGGGGCTCTGTCCATCATTGTGTCTTTTGTGTTGGCCTTTCTTTACAAGTATACAAAACAGAAAGTGTCCGTATCAGGCTGTTTGTGAAGCCGAACGTCATAAACCAGCTATTGTCACCGTTTTTATCTTAACAACCGACTCGAAAGTACTGCTCGAGTCATAAATCAAGAAAAATCTTTTTGCCGTAGATTTCAAGAATACAAGTTAGATTTTAATAACAAACACTCTAGTCCTTTTTTGTGAAATCTGCTTTTATTGTGAATAGAATCAAGCGACGTCTCTTATTTTAATTGATTTTCGCTCAACCCGCTTCACTTTAAAACGAGTTCTCCCGAGCGTTGAAAAATTTCCCTGTCATCGTGGCACGGTTTCTATATCTAAGAAGAAAACTGTTTTTGAGCTCAGACTTTCTTTATATTTGCTTTGAATATATTTATTCTAATATCCGCTTAAATTGAACATAAATATTAAAGCAAACATGTTATTAACTTTCAAATGATTAATCTCTAGATACCCAACTGTGATTTAATGAAAATGAGGTTTAACAAGTCTTCTGCGATTTTTTGCTGCAGATGAAAAATTATTTTTAGGATGCAATTAAAGTGTAACAACGCACACACACAAACGCCGGATCGAGCCACTCAAACTCTCTAGAGACGGTGAGAACAATTACTGAAGAATCTTGCCTAATTAATTATTCAGTTAAATATGCTGAATGCTTGGGCCATTGTTATATGTCCTTTTGATGTTTGGAATGATTATGGTAATTAAAGATTTCTAAAAAGCCTATTGTTCACATGCAACGCCAGAAATGTAAATAGCTTTGTTGAATATTACACACCAAAACCATCGCCTTGTGGAACAGTAAAGCGAGTTGTCAGGGTTCTATTCAGTCTATATTTGACCGTAACAAAGAGACGAGTGGTGCGAAGCTTAGAGCTAAAACAGACATGTCAAGCAAAGGCCCGGACCATGTTAAAAGGCCAATGAATGCCTTTATGGTTTGGTCTAGAGACGAAAGACGAAAAATGGCTCAAGAACATCCTAGAATGCACAACTCGGAAATTAGTAAAATTCTCGGGGTGAAATGGAAAGGCATGAACGAAGAAGAGAAAGGTCCTTATGTGGTTAAAGCAAAGGAACTGCAGGCACAGCATAGCCGAGATCACCCAGGTTATAAATACAAGCCAAGAAGGCGAAAACCAAAACAGCTTCCTCTCAAGAAGCCAGCTTATCCTTTTCCTTACGGTTCGCCAGAGACCGCACAACACGCTGCTGCCATGAAGATGGCCTATGGACCGCCATCGATGACAACGGAGGGGATGTATCCGTCATATTACCAAGTAAGTCCGAGTCAAACCGCTTATCAAATGTACGATATGCATCAACCAAGACAAGCTCATGGTTTCCCAGGCGCACCGCAAGCTCATACAAGTGTCCACGATGGCATTCCTTATCAAGTGCGAGCTGGAGAAATGGTACCATTCTACGGTGGTTCGATGCCTCCAGATTCAGTGCCAACAACCAGTGCAGTCTCCTCTATGTCGGCGTTTTCTGCCGCTCAGAACATTCATGTAGCACACGTACCTCAAGTAGCAGAAAGTACAGGGCAGTATCCTCAACTTTATACCCAAAGACACGTGTAAGAATAGATTCGTATTTTGTTAATTACATTTCTTGACAGTGATTTGTGTACGCAACTGTATGAATCAGCTAATATGCTAAGCCACTTGTCAGAAGTTGGCTGTCAACACAGGATATTTACGATAATTGATCAGGATTGTGTCTATTTGCTTGAATGTTGAATGGATGCCGTAAACACTTCAGTTTCTACAAGTAAAACATTGTCTTCGATCTCTCTCGTCGAGAGATTGGAGCAAATTCATCGACAAGATTCGTTTGGCGCCATTTGCCAAAATCTAAGCGTCGATCGAGCAATACACTCGCAACTGAAGTACGTAACACTAGTTTGTAAAGAAGAATTGTTTTAGTCCATTTAACAACTCCTTATCTCGAATATTTCTACTCCCGCAATCCTGTGATCGGTGAGATTATCTTTTGGATATTGTTTAATTTATTTATTCAAACTTTTGACGCCTTGTGTTTGAAATGGCGGTTAAGCAAACTCATTTTGGCGCTACCGCAAGTCAACAACACGTAGACTTGTTTTCAAATTCCGATTTAAGATTATAGAATCTGTATTATAGTCCTTTGAAAGATTATTCATCACAAATATAAACAAGGCAAACACTAGAAATTGTTTTAAAGAGAGTGTAAATCGAATTTTCGGTAAGTCGTATGCATCGCACCAAATGATACAGATTTAAAATACTGGACACAAACACTTCACTCCGGCCGTATCGTGGTGGTTTTCCTAGCATATCTTGAGAATCACTTGTGATTTGTGTCAAGAGGGCAAGAACCAAGATTTCGGAACTAACATTGATATGCCTCCTTTCTCATAATTAATATAACAGAACCAATTACTGTCATCAAGAAAAGGGAAAACAGTCACTCGTAAGCACATATTGTGAAAAAAGTTGACCCCAATTTAGAGTACACTGTTCAATAACTATCATGTATTTTTGAAAGCATTTGATTTGCTTTTGAATAAACTCTTCAAGAAAACAAAGCTTGCTGTTGTCTTCGACTCGATCTATTCAAACAAAGCGGCCATATCTTGGTTTGTGTAGTGTTTCGTATCGTTTTGCCAGAGCAAAACCATGATAAACTACAAGTAAAGCTAATGTCTACACGGTATTGAATTTGAAAAGTTGATATGTCTAGGCTTTTGTTTTGGAGCTATTCAAACTAATATTTAATGGTAAAATTACGCGCTGCCAGTACAAGAAACTATATAGTGCACAATAACCTTCTATGGTCTTTCAAAGACAACAATACAAAGATTTTGTAAAGGGAATTGAAAGGAATCGCTCACCCCAAAACTCAACAATGTTTTTCCTTTGTAACCAAACTAAGAACGTGTAGACTTTCACGGTATTAAGAGCAAACAAGACACAAATTGTTGACTTATTTATTTTAGCGGCAGCCGCCTTTTGCGTTACGACAATATTTCATTTGGCAACTGATTGAATCACGCTTAAACTCGGTCACTCTAGTGCCGAGCAACTTTACACTCCGTGCGAACAAGACATATAATTGGAAAGTGTGAGTTGAGTATTTATACTTTATTCGAAGTCTTACTTGATATATGAAATAATCCTTTAAATTTCTAGTGGTTGTATGATTTTTTCGCACGAATGATTGTCCGTTCGTACCGAACAATTTGAAAACTTCCCGACCACATGCCTTCAAACATTTTTACATAGCTGCATAATTTCCTTAAATCTGGTTTAGCCAAATAACCGAAAAACTTTCCTAAGAGATGAATTTTCCTCTTTAGTGCCTGTGAGTGCATTAATTTGACACTGCCCTTAAGCCTGAACAATCTTGCTTGGGTTTGTTTTGCTCAGCCTTCGAAACTAGACGAAAGTGATAACTAATGATGTCTCGAAACTATAAGTATAAAGGCTATGTACTCCTTCCTTTAGCTTTGTAGCAGATTTTGAGCTGATCTCTTATTGAAAACCTTAGAATTGAGTTCGATCTAAGAATAGCCATGTAGTGTTTTTTAGGCAGTTTTACTTTGTCTTGGTTGTTATAGTGATTAAAATCCTGAGCAAATATGAGTTCTTGTTTAGCGGTTACGTTTCCCACACGAGCAAACCTATAGAACGAGAGAAAGAGATAAACCAAAACATTCTATTTAAAAAGCATCAACATTATGTTTCTGAAAAAGCTTGGCTGGAGACTGATACGGCCAAACGACGAGTTCGTTTTCAAAACATATTTTGCATTTTTGTTGAGCCGACACTTTGTCTTGGCCACAGTCAGGCTGTACTGTCCTCGCTTCGAGCATGTGGATAACCATCAAAGCAAAGCGATTAATATGCCGGCTTCACTTTTTACTGTGACTAAGTTTAGCTTGTTCAGAATCCATTAAAATAGGGCTAAAGTCAAAAAGAGTTCGTTGATGCCGACCTTGCCTTCAACCAAGGTTATTTACTGAACCAAGGCGCGGTGAATGCGTTTGCCAAACTCTCATATTAATGCGTTGGGCCGTGCGCCCCAATATGCAATCGGCTCGAAAAAGAAAACTGTACACAACAAATAGATTTAATTGATAAATTGAAAAACTCTTTTCTTTTGGTCATTGATTATATCAAGTATATAAGGATATAATATACATCTCTCTTGTTCTCGGAGGTCTGGTATCAGTAAGTTTTAATTTCAAACACGTCTCGCAAAATCTTGTGTATTGAATGCCGTCGTGATTAATATTCCATGAACACCCTAATAAGCGTTTGGTTTTATTTCTAAACAATAAACCATAACTGGGCAAAACAATCCAAATATAAGGAAATTAGTTGGGTTTTACTAGAATTTTTCTGGCAAAGCCTTAATTTTAGAACGCGCGGGCATGTTGTAAACATAAAGAATTCGAACTTACAGAAATCTTTCCGCTTGTTTGACTACTTTCAAATTCAACTAATACGCGTGAAGCACTTCAAAAGATGTAATAAACCTATTGTTCGACTTTATAGAAATAAAAACCTTCCATTTTTATCGACCTTTCAAACGTTTGTCATAAAGATAACAAAAAGCACAAAACTGTGATGTTGTCGAGGTTTTGTTTTTGCTCAAGTGAACGTTTGCGACAGCTTTGTTAGACGCTTAATATGACCGTTATTGCTTCCAAAAATAATTAGTCCTAGAGAAAAAAGTGTTTCCCTGTGGTGGATTTTTATTTCCGCAAGCAAAACCGCGTTGATGCTTCAACTCCTCCCCTTAAAAGAACAAAGAAGTGGCGACTGGCGTCGCAAACGGATCAAAGTTTCAAGCTCACTAATTGAGGCGCCTAAAACAGCTGTTGTATGTCTTTGCTTTTTTGCACTGTTGTTTTTGAGCGGATAGAGTCTTAAAACAGCTTTGCTTTAAAAAAATGAGATTAATTTCTTCACGTGCTACAGTGCTTCTTAGTGTGCTAATTAAAAAGTCGGCGTGGAAAGTATAATTTAGATTCAAGTCAAGTGTTTTGCGTTTCGAGCGAATGCAGAAAGTTTCGTTCGCACGATCTCCTTTGCTTGACAGAAAGACTTCAATCTTTCATCTTGAGTTTAGGTTTTATTAATCAAAACAAGGGTGATTATCGCATTATGAAAGGAAAAAGGCTCTGCATGCGGTAATAAGGTGGTCATTGTGTACTGGGAAGCTAACGTTAGGCGGTTTTCCATGACAAAGACGAAATGTCAGTTGGAAAGGGCTCCGGGTATAAAGCCTTTTTATTGAAACCTTAAAAACGGTTGTAACACACGGTTTTCTCTCAAAATAACAAAACTTCCTCTTATCAAAAATGTTACCGTCGAGAAGGTCTTCTAAAATAGTGTTTTCGATCGCAACTTTATATTGCATGATTTTGGCTTCGAAATGCCCAGTCATAAACAAAGTTGGAAATTTGATTTGCATAAGAATTCATTGCTCAATCTAAATTTTGCTGCTGCTGAAAATTCGCCCTTCGCGCGTTGCTTCGTTTTGTCTGTCAGCAGAAAAACTGGAACGAAAACTTTTGAAGAATTGTTAAAAAGAGTATATCAAGTTAAATTGAATTGAATTGTATAGCAGATGACCCATTCTCTGTTCACAAGGCAGATAAACAACAGACTATAATTGGTAGTAGAATAAAGTCCATGGAAATGACACTAAAGAAAGAATTAACCCCTAAGGAGATTTGAGAGTAATTGGTTTTTCGAATGTATGTGGCTCCTGGTAGCGGTGATGGGTCAGTAGTCACCAATACAGGTCAGAACGCCTACTCAAAAAACTGCCACACCGGCTTTGAAATCCTTTGCGTCAAAGAGTGCTAGATAAATGCAATCACGACACTTTACCACTCGAATGAATCTGATAAACATCCGCTCAGGTGATCCAATATAGGGAATAAATTTCAAGACTGTCATTGGTTTCGGGACCAGTGAATAGCGGCCTTAAAGTTGGAGCAATCCGTTCAGCTGTCATGAATTTACTCAACTGCTAGTCTTGTTTTTCAGGATGAAAAGTGTCAGTTTGTGTTATCTTTAAAGCTGTTGATATTCATAAATATAGTCAGAATCTAAGTTTTTTTTTGATGGTCAAATAAAGATAGAGGATTTTGATAAGCGCTTAGGTGAGTTAATTCATGTGTCTTTTTGCGATCAACTAAAAAAACTGGCGGTTTAAAATCTTCGCCAACGAAGTACTAACGCTCTAAAGTTTCGATATACTCATGCTGGTGTGTTGGAAGTTTCCGAATGTGCCTTAGAATCTAACTAGAGACTCGAGATTGAGTTTAGACAGTCACACAGAAAAATAATAAATGACCCTTGTCGGACAACGTAAAACTAAAACAATAAGACACCGTTGGTTTAATTAATGATAAGAATTCATCGTTTTGGCTTTAGGTTTTGCTTCCTTACAAATAAACGCCAAAAAAACCTTGAGAGTTCAACAGAACGAAGAAAAACCTCGAGAATGCATGCAAATCACTGAGCAGACCACTGAGCAGATCCTACTTCGAAAATGATATCAGAAAAACTAATTGAAATTAGAATGCAATGATGATTGCTTAAGTACTGATTAAAAAATGCGGTTCCTCACAGTTTTGATGATCAAATTAAAAGAGAGTTTTTGGATAGGTTTTTGGATAGATTTTTTAACAAGGGAACTATATGACATTAGCCAAGCAAACATCCTAAAAAATACCTTTATAAGCTTAAGAAATTAAAACAATTGTTTTCGTAGCTGATCCTCAAAAAATAAATTACTAGGTTGTAACGGAAACCCAACCGTCGGTTTTAGAATTTCTTAATGAAATCTCCTGGTTTTTAGTTTTCTTCACCGACGCGGAAGTACGAAGATGTTAAATTTTCGCTATACTCATGTGCATTTGGAAATTTTCAAATGTGCTTTAGAATCTAACTAGAGACGCCGATCGACTTTAGACAGTTACACAGAGAAAGAATAAATGTCACTTGTAGACACTGTAAAACTCTTGACAATGAGAGACCGGTTGCTTTAATTAATGATAAGAATTCAGAAAACTCAATTTTGGCTTTGATTTTGCTTCCTTACATTTTGAAACTGAAAACTTATATATTTTAAATTACTACAGAAAGAAGGAAAAAAATCGTGAATGCATGCGACTCACTAAGCAGACCCTTTGAAACTGATGGCAAAGTTGCGCGACAACTACTGATTAAACTGATGATCAAATAAAAAGGTTTTGAGGGGTATTTTTAACAAGGGAATCATTAAGTGATATCTTTTAAAAGCAAACATCACCAAAAAAAGAATTATTTTAAGCTTAAAACAAATATTTTCGTAGGTTATTCTTAGAAAGTGCAGTGCAAAGTGGTAATGCATGCAGCCTAAACGTTTGCTTCTAAAATTTCTTATCGCAATCTCCAGCTTTATATTATTTAAGTAATGTTTGCTTTTCCATTTTGATTTGGCTGTGATTTTGACGCTATCGTTTAATATTGAAGCAATATTGCCAAGTTCGAATTCGAAACCGTTAGGTATTTTTTCAAGAACAACTTTTCAGCTGTTCGAGTGGGAGAACACGCCTAATTTGATGAAAACCGAAAATTTTTTTCATACCTCATCAACCCCTTCCCGGTCCTCTTAAGTGGTTCGTTTCGTTCTTTTTGTTTAAGTGTAAACATCATAGTTTATTCTGAACTGTAAACATTGTTCTTTAACCCAATTCAATAGTATATATATTATCTTCTTTCGGGCTAATCGAAACTGAGACCCCAATATAACATTATAGCTTTAGCGGTCTTAGTTGATTGTTAAACTCATGCATAAACAATCAAAGCCTCGCTTTCATATGTTTGCCCTAGAGCGCGGTTCCAAAGCGCTTGACTTGCCTGACACTGCACAATTTATTCATTGGACGTTGCGCTTCTTATGCTGGGATTAGACAAACACGCAGTATAGAATTTTAAGATGCAGCTGACTTTTAAATTTGCAGTTAATTTCCGCGCCTCCGTAAATTTCATGAAAATAGCTTGGCAAATGCTAAACAGTGACTGTCACAAAATACCGACTGAAATATCCTACTCTCTTAGTGTTAAAGGAAGATAGATAATGAAAACATTTTGCCGGTATGGATAAATCAAAATGATAAATAAACAACTTGATTTGGAAATTTTATCAAAAATTTCAATTATTTTATTTCTTTTTGTACCTCTTAACCGGATAGCATAGGAACCAAACTAGTCGACTTCAGAGTACAGTAAAAAAATTGGAAGAAATTATTTCCATTGAAGGATGTCAGGACTCAGTTGTTCAAAGGCCGATTATCACTAACCCAAGGTTAAATATTCAACCTACGTTCTTGTTTACAACCGTACTAAGACTGATTTGAGTTCAAGTTTTGCAATTGACAAGTTTTGAAAATTTAGAGAAAACATTTAAAAACAACAGTAAACATTTCCTAATAAAAGAAATTACTGCTTCATTTTTACTTAACCCAGAGTTAAAGTTAACTAGCCTTCCAACGGTCCAGCCCAGGAGTTCGTGCAAAATATTAGGAAGAAAATTATATGATTATTTGATTTCACGTTGTGTTTAACACTACACTAATCTTGGATGATCCTGCCCGGCATATCACTATGTAAAGAGCTAGCAATTGCACTGAAGAAGATACAAGCTTTGACAAAATACACCTGGAGGGAAGGGTAATTGAGGGTA
>JANVCF010114764.1:0-12014 GCA_025388745.1 Hydrozoanthus gracilis
CCTTTGCAATAGCATCTGCAAACGGTTAGACCTTCGCGTCTTCTCGGATAAGGACGTTAAACCCACAACACTTGTCGACAAAGAGCAGGGTGATCTCGGTGTTGTGGTCTGTCTTCTACTAACTGAGGACAACTCTTACTGAACTTTACTGTGAGCCGTATATAGCGGACTATCTAAGACCCTCAATACCAGAGTCAACCAACTGTAAATCATTGTAAAGCGCCTTTGAATTATTGTTATTATTTTTAATAATAATATTATTGTTATTATTATTATTACTAAAGCCTTTGTAATCACTGACTTTAATCAATCAAAGGATTAGCCGGGTTTTATATATTGATCAACTCTTTTCTCTTTAACAGGACATCGACTTTTTCCAGCATCTTGAGATGCACATGAGATCTGAACAACCGTCACTGTGCGGCCGAGATCATCTTTCGTACAGGTCTTACTACTTCCCCGTCAAGGTACAGCAAATAGACAGTTACAATTGGAAACATTTTCTCCAGTGCTTCTGCGGTTACATTATTTGACCCCACTCCATCTTTCCCAGCTGGTGCTCCCCTTCCTTCTCGTTAAAGTGCATATGAAATGACAAATTTCGATAGACCTTTCCAATGAGGAATAGTGTGAAAAAATTGTGTCAAAATCTTTTATGGTTCTTGAAATATTAACGTTTAATGTGTTCAGCTGGTCCAAAATCCGGTTGTACCTGACAGTCTACGAAAATGAAGTATAAAAGCAAGACCGAAGATAAACATTTCGGAAATCAAAATTCGATTTTCAAGAAATAAATTTTTAAAACTTTTCAGGGTATAATGATGTTTATAATCACATCATTCTCAACCACAAACTACAGTAAAGACGCGGTCACTTAAATATCGTATAAATATCGTATCACCTTAGATAGATCATTGGTCAAAGTTTGGCTCAAACTCATCCAAAGATTATGGATTTGCTACAGATTTTTTCAAAAATGCAATTTGACGTCATCAGCTGAAACATTAAACGTTAATACCTAGAGAACCATAAAAGATTTTGAACACTTTTTTCACCTCTATCCACTGAGGTAATAAAGTTTTTCAATTCATAGGAACTGTAAGAGATTCCTCAGTTTTATGCGTTAGTCTCCCTTCCCCTCCCCCCACCTTATCTCTCGTAAGAGTCTATCCGAAATTTTATTTCTCGCCATTCCCCCTCTTCCTTCCTGGCCGTCAGAAGTGTATCCTGTTGTAAACGCTGGACCATCTCCCATTCGTTTGGATTTCCACAATTTTCATTTTTCTTCTCCAACAGAACGTTATCGATGGAGATTTGTGCGAGCTCTTCAACTCTCTCGACTCATCCAAGCGTCGCGGGATTGCTGAAGAACTGGACCGAACGCCCGCCGAGGTGAGTGTTACTGCTTGTCTTGGTTGAAGGAGAGGAGGAAGTTAAGTGGAAGTTTTTGTATCGGGGTTGAAACAACGGCTTGGCGTGTTTTACTAGTACCAAATTTACTGCGGGTATATTGACTTTTTCAGTCCCGACCTTTATGACAGCATTTAATTTCTCTTTACAATCCTTTAACAATGCAAAACATTTGGTTAAGAGAAGTTGGCATTGATCAAATAATCTAGTCCTGAAAAGAAAAAGTAAAAAAAAGTCTTGAACTATTGCAAGGGAAAGCGAAAGCGTGGATCTTAGTTGGGGAGCTTAACAACATAACAATTGCTGTGTTTTGGGTTTGAAATGGTTAAAAATCTGACAGAGTTCTGATGACGGTTATGGAAACAAACTACCGTAGTTATTCACTTTAAGCTGCACCGTTTTCTTAACAAAACTTCAGAACATGGAGAACAACATCTTTACGATTTGGGGGGTGTGGCTCAAAGCTGAGTTTTTTCTAGAAACAAAATTTTTAACATCCAAATGAATAAGAGTTTTTAACTGATTCACAAGGCATTGTGGTGTAACGTGCAACCGACTGTTTTACCGGTACGACGTATTAGTGGAACTTTTAGCATCGCCGCGGGTCAAAATGACTACAAGCGCATTTTAAAGTTAGCTTATCTTTTTTTTTTTTGGAAAGCCTGTTCCTAAAATTTTATTCCTATTATTTGAAATCACACAAAATGCTTAATTTTACATTGATGTTCTTTTTTTAGATAAGTTATAAACTTACTTCCCGCTGTCCGTACGTGAAATTCTGTTTCTTGAAAACATTTACATTGTTTAACTTGCTTCTACCTCATACTTATTGGGTATAGCAAGGCATGGCTTTGAAAATATTTTCTAAGGTTTTTAAAGCTTATTCTTTAACCCTCTGTGTGAATCGGTCTTTATTATGGTGATTATCCAACTATAGTATTATGTAAACCGTGGTCAGTGGTATTTGTAAAACTTGTCTGAAGGGCAGCTTTTCTTTGATATCAGGGTTTGCACGCTGAAAGGCGGAATATGTTAAGATATGTTTATGGTCCAGGGTACTTATATTCTATTATTTTTCTACAGGTTTCCAAGAAGTTAGAGGACATCCGAACCCGCTACGCCTTTTAGGACTCACCCCCCCCCCCCCAAAAAAAAAACTGTACCGTGTGTTAAGCAGATCGTGTCGCTGATAGATAAAGCGGGAGGCGATATGGATATTTATTCTTTTCGTTTTTATCAAGACCAACAGTTCGGCTTTCGTTTAGAGACGCTATCACGCTCGAACATTCAAACACAGTCATTTTTAGCGGCACATCGATCCATTATGCGCTGCTTCCTGGTTTATTATATCCGAGACATCGATCCATCGTAGGATGTTATTTGAGAGAAAAGTCTTAATATACAACAGTCTCAGTGGAATGTTTAGATGCAACCGATTTTCATAAGCTATTCCTCGTTTTTTGAACATTAAGTTTCATGAACCCCAGGTAAAGTAACTGGAAGTACAGAGGCACTGTTGGTAGAGATGGGCGGTCATACCATGGCAACGCTTACTATGTCTACGTCGTAAGCAAATCTCGTAAACTGTTTTGGTAGTTTACAGGCCTGGGCCGAGTGGTTCAAAAGTACACGATTGCTTTTCGTGTATCGACAGCACAGAAAGTTTCGAGTAGCACGGGCGGCAAAGCCAGCCATAACGATTGTGAAGGATGTATTTTGACGTGTTCTTTTCTTTTGTGTATTATTAAGTCATTTTTTACATTCTACGCTTAAAGTTTGTGAAGGAAACAACTAAGTGATCAGCCGTAAAAGCCAGCGAGGTCTCAGAAAAACTTGTACAGCTTCGTATTTTCCGGCTCTAACTCCAAGTATGAGTTTTCACGCTCTGTTTTTCAGGGGGTGGGTACGTCTAGTTATTGTCTCTACAGCCTTCTCTTCTGAACTGTTCACTCAGCCCATGTGATATGTGTTTGACCACGATTGTTCCAATGCACCTTTTTGGCAGTTGGCGCTTTCTGGACGCCTTGCCTCATATACGTATTGCGCATGTGTTGATGGCACAAACTGTACTTGGTTAAAAGTAATTAAAAGAATGGCTAGGTTTTTTTTCTATATTCTTGTTTTGTGTTCGTTCGTATTTCGGCTTTTGTATTAATCTTGCTAACTTGTCAAAACCACGTTTCTTTGTTTGGAATCTTGCGGCTATCTAGTGTGAAACATTCTGTGGATGAATTTCGACCCAGGTATAATCAAACTGTACTGTTTAATGTAATATTTAATGTTTTAACACTATAAACTGGATTTACCGTTGAGAAAACGAAGAAAATCGAACTAGCAATCTACCCAAATAAGGGACGGGCTTGGACGTCAAGTTGTGTTACATGGTTTTAACTTGCATTAATTTCAAATGTTGACTAACTTTGGCTTTGTACTACTTAAGGTTGAAGGAGTTCCTTTTGTGCGCCTTGCTCTCACGACGACTTAACGCAAGTATTGTGCGCGTTTTGATGCACAGAAACAACGCTCTTAAACTTGAACTAGTATCCATAGTAATTAACGCTGCCGAAGGCGCGAGGTAGATATTCATTAAGCCGCCGATTATGAAATAGGACAAGTCTTTTAATATATACCTGAAAAGCGGTTGATCTACAAAATTTTCCTTTCAGGAAAAGGAAAGATGTTTTTCTTTATATATTTGGAAAGTTTTAGACTACGTAGGTTCTTAATTTCTATGGCGTAGACGCGGCTGTTGATTACCATAAAAAAGTAAAAGATAATTTTTGGCCTTCATTATATGAACTTTATTTAAACGTACCTTTTTAACAAAAAGGCATTCTTCTTACACACTATGCGAGATTGTGTTCTTGTTGATGGGATTATTTTTATTTGTTTTAGAATCACACTTTATGTTACATACACACGTGATTTGGGGGCAACAGAATTTTTGCAACCTATATGAAAATATAATGCAGCCCCATGTATAAGAACCCGTTTAAATTTTGTTGGCAAAACAGGTTCTTATGTTTTTGGTTATTAAAATGGCAAATTTCTGCCGGCAGTATATTAAATCCTCATTCCATCCATACTCGCGGACTTTTTACTGTATCTATCTTTTCAGATAGGTACAGCAAATTTTACGGCTAATTCTTGTCTTCCAATAGAGTGCATGTTGCCCGACGTTAGTCAAGTCTTTTACAACTGAAGTCGCAGTTTTACCGAGGAACTTTGTGGCATGCACGAGTTAATTTCGTAACAGCCCGATGTGGACACACCCGTCTGACTATTAGTAATTCCAGCAAAGGAGTTAAATTTTTCTTTTGTAGTAATCTGATTTCGTGCTATGTACAAATAATTGCAGCTTGGGTCAACTCGGGCTTGGTGGGTGTCCAGGTGGAATGGGAGTGTCCGACACAGGAGTGGATGGGTGCCCCTCAAACACTCGTTTTACAATCGGTTGTCTGCATATAGGGCAGTCTTTCATCATTGCTGCACACCGCATGCAGATGTCCCTGAGAAACCAGCAATATTCAGTTCACCATTTAGCCTTAGTTTACCAACATCTAATTTCTCCTTACACGAACCATATAACATAAGATATTTAGTAATGAGAAAATGGGAATCGATAAAACATCAGCCCCAGCCAGTTCATAATCATATAACTTCTCCTCACATCACTCATACAATACAAGAAATCTGGTAATGAGAAAACGAGAGTTGATCGAACTAAAAATCGACCCTGTTATCCCTTGAGCCCAAGCCAGATTACCAACATCTAACCTTTCCATACATAAGTCGTGTAACAGAAAACATTTGGTAATAAGAAAATAGAAATTAATCATCATTGTAAACAACTGAACATGAACGCTGGGAAAATGGGGCATTAATCTGTAAGGGGGAACTGTATAAATCATTTAATCTTGGTGGGAATGGCGATAACTGATGTGGTTGGAGGCGTTTGAAGAAGGAAATGTACCATCCTGGTGAAAGATCAATTCTAACTTGCTAGCGACCTAAAAATGACATTGGCCATTGTAGGAAGGACGTACCCAGTTTGGGGAACGACCACACTCTTCACTAATGGGAACCTAGAAACCTCTCAGATCCAGCCACACCCTTTAAGCCAAATCTCTTAGACTTGAGGGCAACCCCACACGATTTTAGGGCAAGGGAAAACCACACCCTTTAAGGCCAACTGGATCAACCCAAACCACCAACTACAATTTAAGGGCTAGAAAAAAAACCCCTTCGCATCCCTTTAGGTTCGAATGGGTCAACTCCAATCTCCAAGGCCTGAAGGCCCTACCATCTAATTTAGGGCAAGGGAAAACCACACCCTTTCAGCCAGGGGAACTAGTAACCCTTATTTTCAAAAGAGTGCTTACCCGTGAGTGCAGGGCTCTAACCGAGTATCTGCGACTTTCTCAAAACAAATACTGCACGGATCGCCTGAGACACTCTCTTGTCGGATGACAGCTAACTTCTTGTGCCTGCCAACAAGGCAACAACAGGAAAAATCGATTGAGCATAGTTGAATTAAATTTTAGTTCACCATAACTAGACTAAATTGGATTAAATTACATGCACCTTTAACGAGTCATTAACGCTAAGTAGTCGTTCAATTGTGGCGAGCATACCAAAAATAACGCCATACCAAAACTCATTCATGTTTGCCTCTGCTCTGTTAATGTTTTTTTTTTCGCATCAGCCTATTGTTTTTCTCATTTCAATAAACGATTATTCCATTCACTTTAAATTGTTTGTGTAAATGAATGCTAGGGATTATGGTATTTGTGTTAATGAACACGTCTATTTTCAAGGATAAATTGTACGTTAACACTAACGTTTGTAAGTTCGCGCTATCGGGGTTACATTCCGTGCGCATGAGTGTCAAAAAGTGCTACAGATCGAAGGGAATGCTATTGAATGCGCTAACGAGTTTTGGTATGGCGTTCGTGAATGTACAGTGATTTTATTGAGCCAACGCTCGGCAAAAATGAACAACTAATTTAGCGTTAATGGCTAGCAAAAGGTGTACTGTAAAAGCAAATGAATCACTTGTAGAAAAAGAGTATGGTGGCCTCTCTACCTTAACTTTAGAGGGCATCTGAGACTTTAAAATCAATGTGAGCTGTATATGGCGACCTAAATACCAAACCATTGTCTTACTTTGTAAACAGGTGCTGAAAAGCCCTCGTTTGGAACATTTGTAAAACGTGCTGTACTGCTCTGTGTCACACGCAGTTTTGGATTTTTTCAAAACAGAACAAGCTAATTTAATAATAATTTAGTAGAATATGTTAAGTTACAACTTAAAGAATATATTTTCTCTAACATTTTCAACGCAATTTCAGATTACAAAATAGTTGTTTTGTATCTTGTAAAACTGTGTCTTCATTAAGTCACCTTCAAACTTCTTAGTTTTTTTTTTCGTATAGGGCAAAATGGTGGCTTAGGGCAGGGGAGAGAGAAGGAGAGGGGGAGGGGGCTGCTTTCTTTGGCTGTTCTTACCTTGGAAGTATAACTTTTTCTTCTGCTGTCATCTTAGCATTATCATTGAAACTTTTGAATTCTGCCTTTGGCGGAAACCTTACAAAGAGAAACCAAGATCCATACGGGTAAATCTTACTGGACTTAAATGTATTTTAATACTTATAAGTAACAGCCCGTGTAAGAACTAGAGAACCTCCCATTGTTCTGCGGCATTTCGCTTTCCCCACACCAGAATGTTTAAACTACATCGACCAGAGTTTAAAGTAAAAAGCATTGAAATTCTTCTATAAAGCATCGTTTCTTTTGTGCTATAATATTTAAGCCAATCATAGAACTCAAAAGCGAAGAAAACTTTTTTTTATCCAATGTCCCCCACAAAGATTTTTTCGTAAATTTAGCCGATCAGATCAACAGTTTAATATTACCGCAACTAGCACCTTTCTGCATTCCACTACGGTTGATCTCTCTAGTTCTTACTCTGAACGTTACTTGACACATTCGACCAACCTTTTAACTTATCATTACCATTACCACTACAATCGCTACTACATTTACTACCACAACTCTAACCACAATCACTAACTACCACTACTGCTAATACTACCACTACCGCTACTTCTAACAGAATACCAAAGAATGACAGTAATGCTGATAACATTCATACTGAAAGTTACGACAACTTACTTGAAAGATTCAGATCCAAAGTTGAACAAGCAATGCTGAAACGACATGAAACTTGCAGCTGCAAAGAAACCACTTCCAGACCTGAAAAGGAGAGACGTCGAATTAAAAGATGAACTCTGATTTGCACGTAGCTGACAAAAACAGTTTACTCTGAATAATTCTTTAACTAAACAGAGGTTAATGATATTTTCGAACCTACAAGGCATTTCCTTACCAACTGGGGGACAGACCACAACAAGACCAAATAAAACCGTCAAGTGTTTGGGTTCTTTAATTCCCCTGAATAGTACATAAAACTAGACCAAGTGCAGATCACGAACATCAGAGGACTAAAAACATGCACAAACCGCTTCTTACCTAGCTGCGGGAAAGTTCCTTTCGACTGGTTTTCCATTCAAGGTAAAAACTACTTTCCCTGCTTGAAGATCCAACAAGAGGCCAAGAACATCACCTGGAAGGAAGAAAGGAGGCGAGATCAGTACAAGCAGAGCCTTAAACAAGGAAGAATAGCCAATACAACGCAGAATTTTCAAAGTTTTCTCATACAATATTTCGGTCTATTAGCTTCTGAAATATTGTATGAGAAAACTTAAATTCTGCGTTGTATTGGCTCTTCTTTTTCACTTACATTTACTTCGTGAGCCCAATTCGATCAGTTCAGTGCTCCAACGCATACCGGCGGAATTGTTGTAACGTGGTAAATTCATTTTTTTGCAAATTTACACAAGGACCCTTTCTATAAAATGCCCTGGGCAAAGCGATCGTAACCTTCAGTTGTCACTCAACCTCCGAAGAGACATGGCTTGAAATAAATGGACTGACGATGTCTTAAATTGTTTCATGAAACATATTTCTTATTTACGTAACAAAATATTCATTAGTGATAAAAAAACACAAGCATAATACGCGAATTTTCGGCGAAACACGCATTTTGCTAGTGAGCAAAAACGTATAGGAGGCGTGAAAACAACGCCGAAAAAGGTACAAAATTTCCCAGAAATTTCGACGTAATTTCTACTAAATTTCTTAAGAAACAAAGAACAAAACCGCAAACGAACTTCGCTAGCGTTACCACTACCATCTAAAAAACTTATTTATAACAAACATTTAAATTTTGGCGAATTTAAAAAAAAATTAAAGTTTAATAACTCTCTATCACTTAGAGAGAGGTAAAACCGCCTATTGGTCCAAAATTTGAATTTTTAAAGGCGTCAGACATAGGAGAAGCTATCCCTTTCATAGCGCAGGTCCTTGCTTAATCTCTGAATATCGCAGAACAGACCGTACGCTTAAATGGAGGCGATCAAAATATTCTTTTATCTACATCTAAATTAGCACAATTGACCTCATTTTTCATAAAATATTCTTTTGAAAGTTTAACTAAAGAACGAGGCCAGTTAAGCTAGTTTGAATGTGGACAAAGGAGTATTTAACTCGCCACCATTCACGAATAGGATCTATGAAACTATCAGATGAACGACAAGAACGTTTGTAATTAAGGTAATAATTGAGTACGGCCTTATCTTTAAAGGGGAAAAATCAGGTCTCGCCGATCTACCACACAACCACAGACTCTTCCATGAACCTTAGTAATTTTCCCCAAATCTATGGCTTTTAAGGACTGGAAAACAAAATTTCATATTTCATGACTTTTTGCAGTTTCACCACCCATGACTTTTCAAGAAATGGAAAATGGAATTAAAGATTCCATGACTATTCATTCCCGTGTGAATCTTTATCTATATAGCGTCCTTTCCTTTTGGATATGCTCAAAGGTGCTTTAAATTGATAACAATTCAACTCTCGACCAGGCTGAGAATCGAACCAGTGACCTAGGACTTGGAGGCAGATGACATTCCACTGCACCAACCCGTCGCTTATTCTGTAGTGTAATGCAATTACTCTAACTTTTCAAAGCAACAAATATTCGTTTCTAAATTGATAAAGAAAATAAAACACAGTGAGAGTAATTGAGGATTCTGTGAAGTAATATTTGAGAAGACCAAGAATCAAGAGTCAAATCAAAGTTCACCTGCTTCCCAAGGAGGATGTTCGTGAGGAGTGCTTTTTGCTGCATACCAAATAAGTTGTCTGCAACCATCGTAAGCACACGAAAACTCGTCATCTCCGATGCCATAACCTTCCTGCAAGGGTTAAAAGTGAACTGCAGTTGAACCATTTGTTTAGGTAATCACGCAACTTTCATTACCACAACGACTAAGTACTGCAGTCGCTACCATAACCACAACCACTATCGCTACTGCTACCACTATCACAACCAGTACCGCTACTACTATCACCATTGCTACCACAACCACTACCGCTATCACTACCATTACCACAACTTTAGCCATAACCACTAATGCTACCACTGCCGCTACTACCAACAGAATACCAGAGAATGGCAAAGCCTCTATTGCTGGTGACAGTCATACTGAAAATGACTACAGTTCAATTTGGAAATAATTTGCATCCCAAAACATATACTAGCATAAACGTAAGAATATCTTCTATTTCTGTATAGGGAACTCTGTTGTACCCCACTACTTTTACAATATCCTATATATTTTGCAAAAAAATATCATAATGACAATGTGATGATGAATAAACTTTACTTGATTTTGCATCTTACATGGTTAAGAAATTTGCTGTCTTTGGTTGCCCAGCCAATTTGCATTACACCGGCTGTTAGAACTGTCACTTCGTAGTACCACACACCTGTAGTAAGAAGGAAAAACCCAAACAACAATATAAGTAAGTATTGAATGTTACAGAACTTATTCACGGGGCTCCAAATAACGGCCGATCAACGGACACTGTTCGGTCAGAATCGAGCACTGTCCGGACAAATCTGCAGATGACTTTTTATTTGGTCATTTGCACTTTTAAAGGAAATTCAATTTCGAGAAATGGACAGTTATGATTGAAATTATTCAGCCTTATCATACTCCCGAAATGATGTCAAACTAGACGGACTTTTGGTTGAGACAGTTGCAAAATTTCCATCTCTCAATCGTGGTCGCTAATCTGTGCTGAAAGGTTTACTGGTCATGTAATTTGCAAATTGTAGTCTCTGTTGCAACTAGTTAAGATGGGTAAATTTGTCCGGCCCAAAACTCGTATGTCCGAGCAAAATCATGTTTGACCGTACGACGTGTCCGGCGCCTGCCCGGCCGCTATTTCGAGCCCTGTATTCATGATGACGTCACAAGTGCATCAAAGTGAGGCTTGGTGGTGACGTACTGTGTGAGACCGCGGGAGGTTTGGATCTAGTTGAACTGTTTTAACTGTTCAGCAATGTCTGCTCTACTATGTTTACTCACTGGAATGTTCGTTAAGCTACACACCGCCAAGCCGCGTTTTAGTGCTGGAAAACGCTACTGTGACGTCATCATGAATAAGACCTAATCAATCACCAAAATATAAAATAGCCTCGTACTTTAATTACGAAAATCTTCGGACAAAAAAGGTTGAAACATTTAATCGTCCGAAAAAGTTAACTTCCGAACATTTAAGTGTTTAAAGGCTTAGAATACATTTAATTTTAGTTACTTCAATAGAAAGCACAGTCCATCAGACACTGTAGCCTTCTGCTGTTACACTGACATGTTTCTCTTCTTTACCTCTTTTTCTTGGAAAGCTCTAATTCCAAGAAATTCTTCTCCTATGAAAGAGGTGCATCTTGCATGTTCATACGTTACAACCTCGCATACAGTGATACATGTTAGACACTGGTACGTTTCTCTCCTTTATCTCCTATTTCTTGGAAAGTGTGTGAATGTGCATTTCCATACCTTTTCTTGAAAAAAGCTATTCCGCCAAACTTACTTTCCCTGTTGCAAAATGTACAACTCACACTTTTACATGCTACAACCTTGGTTAATCAGAACTATTCGTAACTAATTTTAAGCAGGTTGTAACACTTCCGTAACTTTTTTCTTGGAAAAGTTTGTCAAACTGAGATTACCTTCTTCAACGCAGAATGTACATCTTACACTTTCAAAGGACGTTGCATCACACCTTGCCTGTGTATCAAAATCAGTAGAAAAGTATTTCTATTGATCGTATTGAGTTGGGGTACGAGTTTGATTATACTAGTCAGTCATACATAAATACAAATAGTTTTAAGGATATATAAGTAGGGGATAAAACTGTTAATTCGTCTCTACATTTTGTTTCCACCGCCGCCTGGTTAGCCTAGTTGGTAAGGCGCCAGTCTTTCGTGCGGGAGGCCCGGATTCGATTCCTGGTGCCGGACCTTCACTCAGGGTCTTAAAAAAACTGAGGAGAAGGTGCTGCCTTTGCCCTTACACCCGAAACGGTTAGACCTTCGCGTTTTCTCGGATAAGGACTTTAAACCGTAGGCCCAGTCTCTCGGTCTCCTATCGAGGGACTTAAAAGAACCCACAACACTTGTCGACAAAGAGTAG
>JANVCF010114986.1:0-12008 GCA_025388745.1 Hydrozoanthus gracilis
TCGATTTAGCCTTTGTTAGTGAAAATTGATACTTCAATCCTGTAAAATGCTTGTGTTAATAAATTTAATTGATGATAATTCATTTGTTGTGTTGTATGAGTCCTTTTTTTTGTACTCACTTCAGGGGACGAATTGAACTCGAAAACTTTGTGTGCACGTCCGCAAATTCCCGCGCTTTTCGCGCTTTGGGCGCCAAAAATTGGACGCGCGTTTGTTGTGTTGTTGCGACTTTTAAGTGTTACAGTTTAAAAGGATTTTTAAAAAAATATTTATGTCATTCAATTTAACATAATCCCGATTATGAACGACTGCGATCCGTCTCCGAGCGTGACTGGTGGAAAAAGCAAAAGGGGTTTTAAATGTGCCGATGAAAAATGCAAGAAATCGTACAAGAATTATTACAACTCTCTACTATCAGTTTTTTTCCACACACAAAATGGCGGAAATAAGGTGGTGTATAGGGCGTGCAGAGCCTTGTGGGCTTTTTCTATAACGAAAATTCTCTTAGGTCGCTGATTGGCTAAGAAAATAGTTGCCGATCACCTGGGTTGGGTCGAATCCAGGCTAGTTTTGACCCAGGTCAAACCCAACCTGGTTTGTGGCTGTGTAAAAGGTCTTTAGTTCTTTTAGTCGGCTTCGACTATGCACATTAATGTTGAAAATTAGATGTGAATACCGATGAGCACGACGCAACCTAAAATTGGTCATAAATTTTCTCAAAACCCAGGAATCAAAAATCTAACTCCGTCAATCGGTGGGAAGTATCCCTTAGGGTTGTTGTGGGAAGTTTTATCCAACTTGATACGAACTGACGGAGTTTTTTCAGGAAGCGTTGCCCTTCAACAACAACAAGAAGATTAGCAGGGTTTGGGGACCAGTTTCTGGTCCAAAAATCAATAAGTGACGTTCCCCTTTGAAAGCACGTTCACTTATTTAGAATAATAACTCCTAAAACTTACAAATGATGTCTGACATAATCTCAGGCAAGCCGCAGTTCGCATTGTTTCATAGAAGCTCTCGTGTCGTTTCACTCGTCGTTTTGCTTCCGTTCTTGCTTGCTGAAGCTTCTTAACCTCTACTTGTGCAGAACTTTTAGCGCTTTGAACTTCAAGATCGCCGTTGTTGTCACGTCTTTCTGGATTCGTGGATTCCTTTGCAATTTTTGAAGGCTTCACGAAGGCAGTTTCACCCTGCTTGTTCGTGCAGGACAGTTGTGCTTGCTCCAGCCAGTAAACTTTGTACGATAGCACAAGAACTGCCGCGATTAGACACAGAAGGTTGAACCCAGTTATGGTAGCGTGTACGTCGAATGAACGTTTCTTCGCATAGGCCATCTTAAGCTTGTTTTGGTTTTCACAAAAGTGTGTCTAGAAATACGGGACGACAACTTTTTTAGCAGTGGTAACGGACGTAAGATTTGCTAAAACAGTGAAATGTTTTTGAGCACGTTCGTCATTGACTTGGGCAAAACTGAAACCTGTTTGTGGCCAAGTCTGTCAACACACTTTCATTTAGTTAAGCCAAACTAACAAAGATGAGGATCGAATTCTCAATTATTCATTCTTTGGCCCTTAAAGGAGGTCACTGAAATGTTCAGTCAGAAACAAAAGATAAAAGCAAAAGGTGAGTTATTTGAAATATCATCTTTTCTTCAGATCGATTGCCTGCGAGCAGACGGTCTCAAGGCTTCTCGTTATAATTGATTGCCAAACGAATCTTGACAAGACTTTAGTTCGTTTCTGCCGGGCGCAGGCTATAGATCGATTAAACGCCATGAAAATTTTGATCTTCAATAGTTTCAAGTTTTGACTGTCTAACATTTCTTTTACACGGTTTACTGTTACACGCTTTTTCTCTTAGGTTATTGCAAAATCAACCCCCCCCCTCCTAGTTTCTGATACCCCGTGGATAAAACTTTTTCCCACAGTTTTGTTGCTCTTACCCTTAAAGGCGGTCATTAGGAAATTGGCGTTAAAAGTAGAAAATGCTAATCATTGTAAGAAAAATTAACAAGGGGGGGGAAGGGGGTTGCAACATCCCCCCGGCCCCATCCCCTCGCCCCCCTCCTTTAAAGAGAGGGTTAATAGAGCTTTGAGTATAAATAAAAATAGGTAACACTTAAATGGAAGCAAAACACATCTGCCAATATACATGATTTAGCTGCACCAGCTTGTTATCTGTTATACTTGAAAATGGCTAAAAAACTCTGCCGATTAGCACAATAGGAAAGTCAAGTCACTTTAGTTGACGGAAAGACTTAAACCAACAAGATGATACAAACACAGCCACGTAAATTGCGTGGAAAGTGCTGGGTTCTAAGGCGCATTGCACATTGCTAACAACAGTTAGACAATCACACGAGATTGCTACAAGAACAACAACACAAACACTCTGCAGATATTTAAATGAGAACAAAAGCTTAAAAAAAACTGGCACGTCTCTGCTCGATGTTGTGATAATCAACAACAAAAAAGCTTATACCCTCTTTTTTAAAAACCACGATGTTGTTTATAATGTTTTTAAAACTGGCAAAAGATTTTTCATTTACACCTGTAAACTCAAAACTTCTAGCTGGCTCAATCTTATTTCACATAGCTATAAAAAAAATCATAAAATATTAACTCCAGTGAATCTCGTGCGCTGATTGGTCGAGAGTGCAAGCACCATGCACTGTAAGAGAGTACAGGACACGGTTTCGAAAGTGTCACACGACACTGAATCAGTTAGAGCTCTGCCATATATTTTACTTGCAAATAGCCATTTTTTATTGTAGAAAACGTTATAACCAGTGACAAGGTACATCGAAAACTACAACTAAAATATATTATAAAAATGAGCCTATTAAGGCGGGAGTATACCCAAACTTTTGTTGAATAGGAAGCTGAAAAAAATATTTGAATAAGAAGAATATTGAATAAAATCAGCAAACTTCCCAAAAAATTTCAAAATTATCTTTAAAAATACCAATCTTCAAAAAAATGAAACTCAAAATTCATCCAATAAATTTTAAAATGTTCAAGCTGACTCTCCATCATTCTATTTTAAGCAGAGCGATTTTGTAGATTCAAACTATGAACGGAGATATCGAAAGAAACATGAGGAATGATGTGCACTGAGCGCGAATCGGGTGTACTCCCCCATTAAAGCTCACCGCACACTTTTGCGATAGCTTGCAATTTTTGTCGCATGCAATCAAAATTGCAGCACATCGCACAAAAAAACAAGTGTGCGGGGGCCTGCGATGCAATTTCTATCGCACGCAATAATGTACGCATGTATCAAACATGTTTGATTTTCTTAAAAGTGAACGCAGTTTGTCGGAGGTTATTGCATCTTCTCGCAAACGTGTGCGGTGAATGTGCGACAGCAATTTCGGTTGTATGCGACAAAAATTGCAAGCTATCGCACAAGTGTGCGGTGGGCTTTAGGTATTTTAAAAACTGGGAAACCAAAACCGAAAAAAGGCAATTTGCTGTAGTCGACAAGTCACTTCTAGCTCAGCGAAACTTTACAACTATCCTTGATGAAAAAAAAACACGCTACTCGGCTTGGCTAACCCGAAAATCAAGAACCTAGTCTTCCGATCACAGATTGAAGAATGGCGGTAAAGTTGATTTAAATCATATTACTCTTGCCTCCGTTCGGCGTCAAGGTGGCTTCGGGCCTGTCGAGGCCTGATGTGGGAATGTACTATTGTTTTACACTATGCTATATATATACAGTGTATGTGTGTTGTACTGAATGCATGTTTCTACTGCCCTTGCTATTCTATGCTGTTTAGCCAGTTTTAATTGTGTATTGTTGTGTAGTATGCGCTGTTCTGCGCTATGAATAAAAACCAAAGTAGAAAATGTTTTTCAGAGTTCGCCAAAGTACAGAGCTCAGTAATAAAACAGTTTTCAAAGCTGAAGTGTTTTATTAATTAATGCAAGTTTTTTCTTAGGTTTTCATTACAATAGATTGATAATCTCAAGGCTAACAGTTTAATAGTGCACACAAAGGCAGTAATGACTTTTTTTCTTACTAAAACTTCTACTCTCAATTGGAAACATGCATTTGACATAAAGCATAAAGTTATCTGCAATCCATTGTCGTTTTTCGTAGCCAGTAGAGGGTCTCGCTCCTCGGCGGTCTTCTAGCTGCGAACTATAGAACAAAAAATTATCAGATACATTCAGTAAGTTTTCTGCTCGTTTGGCACACAGCCTTGCTCAACAACCACTACCACAATCAACACATGGAACAAGGTCTGGTTATGACCGGCAGCTTCTGCACCTATTTCTTTTGAGTAAAGTTTTATAGTCAGACTTCACTACTTTGGGTAGATCCAAAACCCAACTGCTTTTACAACCCCATTATTTGGCTTTGAGGGCCTGCGGTTTACGTCCTTATCCGAGAACATGCGAAGATCTAATTGTCTGCAGATGTCATTTGCCGTTGTTGGAAGTATAAACAAGTCTCCCATCTGCATATACTCTTTCAAATCTATCATCAGCCGTGAGCATTGCTTCAAAAGCTGAAAGTTAAAAAAATATTATCAAACACGTAATCAATACATGATCATACATTCCAAATCACTGGTACTAGCTCTTCTTACCAAAGCATTTATTATAGGAGAATAAAGGATTAAGATATGGAAAGTTTATAAGTTTTCCAGGATCAAGGAGCAAACATGGTCTGATTTTATTTATATTCTCCGCAGTGATGACCTTAACCCTAGAAAGCATGAACAATAAAAAGATACACGAAGGCATGGGGGGGAGGGGGGTGTCCGATTGACCCCCCCCGGTCTAATTTCAAAAGCGTGCAACCGATTGCCTTGAAATTTGGTATGTGTAGCAAGTGCCACGTGTACTTCTAATTAAGCGTAGTGACGTGGCACTTTATTTGTTTCCATGGCAACTAGAACACAAACAACATTACCAAGTGTAAAATCGGTGTTTTTCAACGATATTCGTCTAATCGATATAAAATTGATGTAAAAGGTTGGCACTTGCATTTAACATATATTAGTGTCCAATTGTCTTTCATCAAATTCATGCCACACAATCTCTTATTGGTTTCCATGACAACGACAGCCAAGAAATATTAAAAATGCAAACTATCGATACCAAAATGTTCGAAACAGTTAAGAATGACATTTTGCTTGGCAAGGTAGTGACACATAGTCAAATAACTTTTCTTCTCAACAATAGTTTAATTTTGTTGCTATGGCAATGACTTCCAAAAATTCAGTATGGCAGCCATCAGGTCATGTGACCCCCCCCCCCCCCTCATGCCTTCTAGGTTAACATTACTGTTAAACGTGTAACACTGCGTACGAGTATTAGCAAGTCCTCTGTCTGCACATCACTGCAAATTCAATAGTCTTAGCATTGCTGTAAATAAAGAATCCAAATAATATTCGTAAACATATGATCAATAGTTAGAGCATTTTTTATTTAGCCAAAGGCAGAGTGAACAAAGGTGTCGCTCCTAATAAGCTGCTGAAAATTGTTTCATTTCAGTACTCGGGTATTTCTAATGAAAGAAATCAGCTATAGTGAAATAAGTTTGTATAGCCGGGGGCGCGATAATCCAACTTCTCACCTGATGTGGTAAATATTTGCGACTTTTGGTAGTTTTAATTTCTTTTTACGAGCAGTGTAGCGGTAATTCACAACTTCTTGACTTTAAAACATTTAAAGTTATTTTTGAAAACACATCAACAAAGGAATTTTTGGGACGAAATGTTAAGAAACCAAACTTTTTTAGTTCTGCTCAAAGATTTTCCGTTTTTACCGAGGCGGCTTTTAAAAACAGTTTTCTTTTCTTCGATTAAAGCACTGAAATACTCTAACTTGGAGTACCAGACATCGGTACGTAGCATAGTGTAAGAATTGAAAAGGGTTGTAGTTTTCGTTCTGAAAATCAATAACTAGGTTAGAATTGCTTTCTTTGCATGTCGGACAAAAAGAGTGGTTTTTGGGGCGAAACTCATAATGAAAAGGTCTTAAGTATTGGGAGTGTAAAATCTAAATTAAAATAAACATAACGATGAAGATTGAAGTTTGCGTTTCCGTTAAAACAGAAACTTAATGACATTTTACGCCTCTAAGAGCTGGAGAACAAAAGTGAAAGACTAAAAACCACCTGACTGTAAAGCAGATTTTTAATTACCAGATCTTAATCTTCGTTTCTCGTTAGCATCCTCTCTAGTTGTAGTCTGATCATTAAGTGGTGTATCTGAAAACGAGATTACGAAATGTTAGCACTGAGATTCTTCCAAGAAAAGAAGGCCAGAGAATTGAGTATTTTCTTACCGTTTATTTCAAGGGGTTCGTCAACAGTCTGGACTGCGAGAGCAGAACAGAACAGAACAACCCCGAAAAGAACCAGAAGTTGAAAATTTATCTTGACTGCTTAACTTCAGACCGCTTCGAACGAAGTTGAGGCCTCACGTCTTGACAGCTAATAATTTATAACACATAAACATCAACATTAATCAGAAAGGACCTGGTGGGTTCTCATTGCTACAGTCTAGTGGTTACTTTAGAAAGTTACAGTAAAGAAGCTACTATAAAGCACAAGTAATAAAACTAGAAAAAGTAAACTACACTCCTTTGTTCAAAAGAATATACTTAATAAGAATATCGAGGCAGAAAATCGCGAAAATTTAAGAATATTTTAAGAATAATTCTGAGGCTGAGGTTTTATTGCACAATGTATAAACGCTATCACATGGAGACTCAGAAAGGCAACGCCATGCTGGCAGACATATTCTATTGACCTGTATTCCAAGAATATTTTAAGAACGTTGTCAGCCTCAAAACGGCAAAAAATATTAAGAATCTTGAGTCTGAGTCTGAAAAACAATATTCTTATTGAAAAAGAATGTATGTGAAAGTTCTGAATACAACAAACAAACGGTTTCGAGCTAAAAAACGACTTTTACATGCAAGCAAAATATTTTGAGTTACAAAAATGTTCGGACCTAAATGAACTTTCGGACATTTAAATTCAGGCTAAGAACTTTCGGACACTTTAGCACTTAAATTTAGACATTAAATATAGCTTTGATAAAAAAATATCAATAATACTCAATTGGTAATACAACAGACACCAACAAAAAAGAGCGCAGTTTAGTCGTTGCTTCATTCTATTAAATTGTATGTAAAATGTTAACATGGCCCTTCGGCGTTTTCTGACAACAACCCTACGAACCTTGGTGGCGATCTTTTATACGTCGTACATGGCAGCTTTTGAAGCAGAGAACTCTGGCACCGCAGAATGTTGGAAAATGTCTAGATTAGTTTGTATGTTTATGAAAAGAGGGGGATAGCTAAAGACTAGAGTGGTTTAGACTACTGACACTTTCCGGCTACATATCCCAAATACCACAAGGCGGCTTAGAATTCAATTTGGTATCGATCTTTTGAGAAAGAGATGAAGATGAAGCGGTTCCTTTTGACCGAGTACGAACAGGAGTAGTTTGGCCTAAGAGATAGCACATTTTTCTATTTCCACGAGTTAGTACACGTAGTTATTGTAACATAGAAGATGATCTTTAGGAATCACACCTTTTTCAGGTGTGTGCGCAGGGAAGGTTCCAACTGAAGGTGTTGATAGCGAGTGCCACAGTCCTTTTCACTGAAAAAGTCATTGGCATAAAAGGACAATTTCTGCCATAAGAAAAAAAAACTTTTATTTGGCCCATTTGGCAATACTTGATTTTGCCTTGACCTTCTTTTGTTGTCAAATTCTTAAGTAACACTCATGTTTAGATAAGTAAGGAATTGAAAAGTTAAATGTTGAAAAAAAATTGAAATATATAGCCACAAACCGAAGCGTCTTATTTCAATTTCAATTTAACCAATTAGTACTAGTTCTCCAAGTTTTACCATTTTGCGCCGACAATCGAGTATGTTTTCCATATGATACTGACAAAAGTTCAGTGTTCGAACGTCGCTGTTTGCCAACACGGTTTCCCTGCCTTGATAAAGGGTGAAAACCACAGGTGTATTGATACGGGAAATTAATAGCCTGTTTGCGCGCGTTTTGTTTTATAGCGCGGAAAACTCACCGGGCACGTCCTTGCGGCGCCATCTTGGATTTTGCTGTCGAGCGGTATTGGGTCCGAACGAAAGATGGAAAGGTGGGGGAGGAGAAAGAAAGATTACGCTCTACCACGAAATCCAAGATGGCGCCACAAGGACTCGCCCGTTGAGTTTTCCGCGCTTACAAAACGCCCAACCGCCTGCAAGCAGGCTAGGAAATCAATAGAGCCTTTGCTGTCAAGTTGTTTTGTTGTTTACATTTTTATACATTACTAGTGGGTACTATGGATGATGGTTTCATTTGATTTTGTTTGCTTTGTAAATTAATCGGTCTATTGCAAAGAATTAATACTGGCCCGAGTGTAGGCTACAAGTATATATGCCAATTAACGGAAGTAATTGGGGTTAGAGGAAATACCGCTTTTTTACTGTGGGCTCACTCTCATGAAGTGCCGGTGGATTAGTGCGATCCTATCACATGCTTGCACTCTTGCACACACTAGCCGACAATGCCTGATCAGATGTTTCTAGATCTAGCTTGTCAGATTTTCCTTCAAGACAAAAAATCGTGTCCGATCCTTGTCTGTAACTGCCACACACAGCCGATTTTTCATCGCAGACAAAAAACCGGGAGCTTAACGACGAAAAATCGTGTAGTGTGTGGCGGGCTTTAGACCAGCAGATGTTGATCGGTTCCAATAGATCTTATTTATCTGTTTACATTATCCAAACAGAAATTCCAGTTCAGCATATATAGCTGGTTTAAATGGAGATCTGTACAGAAAAATATGAATAAATTATAAACTATAAAAATGAAAAAAAACTCCAAAAAACAAATGAAATTATTCAAAGGGTTCATAAGAGTGAGCTGAGGTGATAAAGATGTTAATGGTCATGGCGTGAGTTACAAGGAAGAGTGTTCTAGGATTTTGCAGCATTTTATTTAAAAGATCAGTTTTTTCCCGAGAAAACATTGTTCCACTTTTAATGCACAAAGTCAAAATATTTTTGAGGCTTTGCAAAGGTTGGAGTAAAGATACATATGAGAAATGAACACACACTTTGTAATTACCTTTTGACACACTCATCCAAAAAATTCAGTGTCATGCCTGAGCTAGGACTTTGACTTTGTGTACTAAAGCCCTGACTGGGTTTAGTGAAAATGAAGAAAATGTTGGGCCTGTGGGCGATCAAAATACACATTGCTAATTTGCTATGTTGCCATCATGGTGAATACCCGATGGTGTAGTGGCCATCATGCCTGACTAGAACACTAGAGACACGGGTTCGAGTCCTAGCTTGGGCATAACACCGATTTTTTCGGATGAGTGTGTCGAAAGGTAATTGCACTGTGTGTGTTCATTTCTCATATGTATCTGCACTTTTAATGCGCACATTAACAAATCGTAAAATTAAAGTTATCTACGGACTAAAGTCACAGAACAGAGAAGTTCAATTTTTCATATTTCATATGCCGCAGTAGTAAAGGCAATACCGTCAATGACCATGATTCTTTGCTTGTTCAATTTTTAAACCTGTTTCTCGCATTAAAACTCAAACAATAATTAGAAGTTTCTTCCAAATCCTAGGTAAACGTTGTTAAAAAATTTATTTCAGAAACTTAACAGGAAACAGGAATGGCATTAATTTATAACTATTACATCAACATGTGGCCATGTTTATATGCAAATTAAGTTATTTAACAGCAAATGTTGGAGTGGATGATGAGAGTCCCTTAAATAACTTGGTCTTGTTCAAAGTCATGGAAGCATCAAGCATCTGGCTCCTCATTTATGTTTTGTGGTCCTCTTCTTGCCCGAGAATCTCTCGGCGTGGATGTCATCAGTTGAACAGCAACCTGGTGTAAAACAATGGATTTTTTTTTATCAGTTTGGGATGCAAAGATGCAAATTTATAACTTTAGTACTTCCCCGATTATTTTGTCATCGAAATTAAAATATCTGTATGCGTTTGAATTATCCAGGGCTTGAAGTCACTATATTGTGCAGACAAAGGACACATTGTTCATTTTGTATTGATAAAAACTAAGTGTTACAGTTTAAAAAAATTAGCTATCGAGCCCCAACCCCAGCTTGACTGTTCTTAAATTGACATTAAACTTTGGTCAATCTGACCCTCATTGTTCTTTTAAAGTTGCTTTTATAAAAAAGCATATATCTGTTTACAAATTTATTGACCAGCTACTTAATACTGGTGACCCAGTGGTTAAGTTGTAGGTTTGTTCAACCAATAATCTAAGAGTATTGTACTTGACATAAATTCACTTTAAAAATGTTTAAAAAAAAAAAAAGCTAAAAGTTTAAAAGATTAAAATACCGAACATTTTCGACTACAGTAAAAGTCATCTTTAGGATCTTTAGGGTACTGATTTGCTGTGTCAAATATTCAGATCTTTATAGTCTTTTAAAAGTAATCCCAACTGGGAAAAGGAAAATGGGGTGTGCTTGTGGCTTTTTGTTAAGTGATGGATTTCAATTCTTTAGAAGCACTGGTATCTAAAATAAGAGTATTGTGTTGTGTCCTTTAGCAAAACACTTCATAAAACTTGTTTCTAGCTGACTTGGCTGTATAAATGAGTACCAACTTCTGTTTGGCACTAAAATTGCGATGGATTAGTACCCTGTCAAACAACTAGAGCAACTTATATCGTACTCCTTAGTTCATGAAATTGTTTCTGCTTTGTCATGAATACATTTTAGTTTGCAAATTGACTATTCAGCAAAAATTATTGGAACCTAATAAATAATCAATTATTTAGAAGTACTGGCATCTAAAATAACCACATGATTAACAGATTTAGGTGCTAGATTGTACATGAAAATTCATAAATATGCAAAGTCAGGACACACACTAGAGGACAGTTATGCACACATAAACAGCCAATTTGTTCAGACGGAGTAAAAGGTTCTCATCTGCCTAACACTTCAGAAACTGAGAGTAACACTCATCAGATGGGCTTCTTGGTTCAAGAAAGAATCCAGCTTTTTCAAAAAATACAGAGAAATTTAGAACTTGGATTTGAATGAAGGATGGTATGGAAGGAAGTTGTTTACAATTTGATGATCAAGATTTCATTCTACATGAAAAAATTTTTCTTGTCCATAGCAGTCAAGCAAAGTCATGGTTGGCTCCTACCTTCTGTCCGTCCAGTACATGATTGTGTTCTGCTAGGGCTTTTTCACAAGCTGAAGACTCCTCAAAAAACACAAATCCAAACCGCTTAGATCTTCCTGTCTTTGCATCCTACACCAGAAGAGTTATGGATAAAAACTTGTTAACTCTTTCAGCTCCAGTCAGTTTATCAAAACCATCTTCTTTACTTGTCCTTGCATAACTTATGCAAAATAACAAAATAACTTATGCAAAAAAAACAAACAACTCCTTATAAAACTCAATTCAGCTACAAAGGGTATGATAGGTGTATAATAGGGTATGATAGATGTATAATAGGGTATAATAGGTGTATAATAGGGTATGATAGGTGTATAATAGGGTATGATAGGTGTATAATAGGGTGTGATAGGTGTATAATAGGGTATGATAGGTGTATAATAGGGTATAATAGGTGTATAATAGGGTATGATAGGTGTATAATAGGGTATGATAGGTGTACTCCATCCAATGAAATAAAGTTTACATGAACAATGTGCGTACTTGTTGTTTCTTCATAAACTTTGTCATCAGTGAACAGGTAACATTTTCAGTGAAATCAATTTTAATAATGATATGATGACCTCACTAGCTGTCCTGGAGCCCAATTTCCCCTTTGTTTCTACAAAATAACTAGTAAAAATCAAAAATTGAGAAGATGGAATAGTGTTGGGAAGGGCAAAATTCTTGCTTTGGCCTTGGTGAAACCATTGCACAAGATTATGATCATTAAAAAGATACATGATTGTGTACTCACAAACACAACTTTACTTGAGATGACCTTTCCATATTGCTGAAAGT
>JANVCF010115097.1:0-12007 GCA_025388745.1 Hydrozoanthus gracilis
CAAGGCTCCCCGGAAGTGACCCCTTGAGCGAGCATTTCACCCAACACATTATAACCTGAACTCACCCAAATTCATTTAAGAGGTATAACTAAATGAATCTTGTGGTTATGGGAGTCTTTATCTTTATCTACGTTACTGAAGCTCCTACGAAGTTTGCAAGCTCTAGATAGTTTTGCTATTATAATTAAACTTCAATTTTATCGAAAATTGATTGACGTTTGGTTATGGCGAAAGTTCTCATTGGGTTTAGCGAACCATTATTGACACGCATGCGCAGTAGCCTTAGATGAACTGATGTTTCGAGAAAGGGAAGGGGACAACAATAATTTATTCTAACTTAACTTTAAGTACACGTGTTGTCGTCTGTACCAGTACTTTGATATACACGTACACGTTTTTAAGAAAAGTGTCCCCAGTTATAGCTACCCGGAGTTATAAAATACTTTGACCCCCACGTAAGTAATTCTTTTCCAACTTGGTGCCAATACAGTTATAAGAAGTCCGTTCAGCCAGAAAAAAAAACAACTTATAACTGACAGCTAGAGGAATTGAAAGAATTGAGGAGGAAAAATGAAGTTTACTAGTTATCATTTCAGTCACGGCCACAGGGTGTCTCAAGGCGGAAACAGGAAAAGATTTAAAGGCAGAACACAAATTCAAAACTAGTTGGCTCGATTACTAGTTTATCCATATGTTCGTATTTAAGTAAGAATTTTCACATTAAAAAAGTTCTTTTAGCCAGATGGGCAGTAGTGTCTTTGTACTGAGTGATTCAGCCATTTTATTAAAAAAAAATCAGCTTTTTCTCGTTAGACAAACTCAAAGACAGGTCGGTAACAGGTTAAACGGTGGTGAAATACGTCACCTCATAGTCATACTTTGTTCCTCGAGTAGCCATCTTAAGGCAAGTGCTCACTGTGAATAACACGAGTTTGTATCTAATTTTTGCTCAATATGTCAGCTTCTGCTCTCGAAATAAAATAATAACTTTAAAGTTAAACTTAAAACGTGTCCCTTCCATCGAAACTTTATTTGTTTTAAGGCAAATTTTAATTTACTTAACCTCATTTAACCAAAAGTCTGAACATTAGAAAGGAACTCGTTGTTGATCATTAAAAAAATATCAATATGTCTTTTAGACAATTCAGACGCTTAAAAAGTCTCAAAGAAGGAAGGGAAAAACATTTTGAGTCATAGGCTTATGTGGAAAAAAAAAGGAACATTGACTTCCCACACCGGGAATCGAACCCGGGCCACGGCGGTGAGAGCGCCGGATCCTAACCACTAGACCATATGGGAATTCATGTCGAGACTGATAATTTTAGTATATAAATTGTTAATTACAACATGCAACTGCCTCAATTACAGGGTTTTTAGAGTATTGTTTAAAGTTGTTGACCGTTTAACGGCATACAAACAAGATAATAGATTATTCAATTGCCTAACAACATAATTTATTGCCCAAATTAAAAGAAAAGAAAACACAACGTGGCAACCCAATTTTTTGCAGCCATGGGCCTTGTATTATAGTTCTGCTTTAAACTTTGCGTGAGTCGGTGCGAGTCACTGTTAGTGTAACCGGGCGGCAAGTATGTGTCATGCATTCTCGACGGTTCGGCCGTGTGAGGCAAGTTATCATTATCAAAGGCAAAGCTGGCAATTATTATAAACACTAAGCCGCGCTGTTGACACAAAACTTTTCAATATTAATGTACATCTTAATATGTTAATACCCGTATCCATATCTCAAAAACAAAGAAGTAGTAGAAGTTAGGACCTGTTTTCAAACTGCTGTGTTCTTGCTCTTTTCACATGACGGAAAGTCTACTCGCTTTACCTGACCTGAGCTTTTCACGCAATTTTTTTAATGCTTAACCTTGTTGGACCTTAAGAATCAGACATACGCATTTTGTTTTGTTTTAAACATTATATATATACAAGAAAGCAGTAATACTCAATTTTTACGCTCCCGCGATCCATTTTGAATATGGTTTTTAAATTATGCAGTTTCTAGCTTGTGTCTTTTGCAAACCTTACTAACAGAAAACTTTCAAATGTAAACACGACACGGGCCGACTCGGCCTTCTAGTTAAACCATTTTTAGGATTTTTACGAAAAGCCTCTAAACGACACGTAGGTGGTGATTCGAACGGAACAAAACGAATATTGGATATTAAAGCAAACGGTGCAAGCAGACTGACAATTTGTATTCAAGTTACATGTCAACATTGCGCAAATACTGAATGTTTATAAAACTAAAAGTTTTAACAGTTGAAGAAAATATGTCGGAAAATGATTTACTGCAATCACCGCGACAGCTGTTTATGACGAATTGCAATAAATAGTCGATGTACTATCTGAATGGGTTATCAGGAAATTTATGTGTTTTTACCATTTAAGTGTGTCAAACAAATGGCGAAACTGGCCCTTAAACTTAGAGAGGAATGAGACATTTGGTACACAAGTTTTTCAAGATTCTTCTCAAAATCGAAAGGTTTGATAAAACCGATTGAAGGTAAACGAAAAAATTACAACTAAAATAAATAACATTTATGGATTTCTCAACATACTGATTTCCAACTAATTTCAGGGCTATTTCACTGGCGAGTCCAAACAGGATTCAGAAAGAAAGAAAACTGAATGAAACGAGAAATCAATGTGTAGCCTTTTTGAGCAGGTGTTCAACAGTTGGCTAATTTTTTGATTTTCCTGAATGATAAAACGTTCGTTTTCTAACAACCAATTTGAGAGATGTTTTCAAGGTTTTTCAAGCAATTTTGGGTAAACACCAAAATCTGCACGAAAGCGAGGGCCGCCCAATGCGCGAGTGCTTATTGTTATGTTGGTTTATAATTTCGCTGATTGGAAAACAAACTTGCATGAAAAGAAAAGTGATGGGTGTTTTACAGATTCATGATCACTCAATGTAAGCAACTACAAATGCTCTGACCGGAGGCAATGTGCCAAGATGAATATCTATACAAAGGCTTACTGTTGAAACGAACCATCAACTAAGGATGTGTACGAACACTACCATTAGCCCCCCACCCACGCGAGTAAACTTGAAGGATTTTCGTGTTCAATAGCACTGCTTGACGTCTCTCTGTAAAAAACACAACCCTCGCATTAGTAATGAGCCCCAGAGACCTGTTTTGGGTTTTTATTTTGGTATTCAGCTTCGTGAGCGCCATGTGTTTCAGTAAGTATGCGATCCCCTGCAGGTTCATAACAATGGCCGCCAAATTCGACCAAACAAGCTACAATAGCCCATCACCTTTGCCGTCACTGCGTTTTGTTTTTTCCCACGCGAGATAGAAAGAAATGGATTTCCGATAACTGGTACATACTCTATGTCGGAGTACTGAAAACTTCTTTAAATCTTCCTGTTTTGAATCAGAATCATGAAAACCCAAGAGCATAAACATCACCCGGGAGTGCTCCCAAAAGGAAAAGCCCAAAGGAAAACATCTTCAGTGCTACTTGTGTTTGACTTTATTTCTATCAAACTGTAGCTTTTCAAAGATTTCCCAAGTTTACTAGATTCTTAAAACCAAAAAATCTTCCCCTGTTGCCAGTCAAATTAAAACTGCTCTCGCGTGGCGAGAACAAACTAACACGTGGCTAAATGGGTTATGTTTATTTTCTACTATTTATCATAAATCATTCGTATCTTTACACAGCTCTTTCAGAATACACCTGCAAAATCGCAACTTAAACACTTAGTTTCGGCTTGGCCAGTACGAAACCAGACAATTTCCTAAAGTTTTACTGGTTATTTGAAAGCGCTGTCCACAAATTAATCGTGAGGACATGGTTTAACTTTTGCAGTCAGTGAAACTTAACAAAATTTTCGCAAGACTTCACGAATTTAAAGTAAGCTGTTTAGAACGATATTCATAAATAATAAAACGCATCAGTTTTTAAATTTCTTTATTTTGACATGTTTATCCGAAACAAATCAATTCAAAATTCTTACACGAGTCAGTATTTTTTGTGATCTTTAGTTTTACCAGCATTTCTGTTCGTCAAATTGTGTTTTGCAAGAAATTTCAAAAGCTAATGCTGGCCTCAAGGCAAATTATTATTGGTTTTACATTCAAAAGACCGACTTTTAAGATAACCGACTGCGGTGTTTTTGATAGTCGTCGCGATAAGGCCTTTGTGTTCCCCGACTTTTAGATTCCACACAAAAAAAAGAAAACAAGTTTTCTACTGGGCCAGAAAATCGGAGATGAGTTTGACGACAAGTAAAATAAATTCACGGACGGATCTTTCGTGATTCACCTAATAATATATATACCTTTGTTTATTTTCAATTCTGTGCTGATGAAAACTTCATCGTCAGCTCTCAAAGAAGTATACCGATGGCACGATAAAGTCAAAATTTTATATAAAAGTAACAACGGATAGACTTTGTAAACTTAGGCAATCACCAGACTTCTGTCGTAGGAGGATTCATCAACGCGGCGTTCGGAGGCGGGACGCTACCTGGCTGGCCGTTCTCGTTTGCCTGGTGATGACCGTAATGGTCGCTAGAGTTTAAGGTGGAGCAGCCAGGAGACCCGTTGCTATGTAACGACGTAACCCCGAGTGTTTGACCATTAAATCCACTCGGAACTATTTCACTAGTTTTCATGGACGCTATAACTTCTGTGACTGCATCAGTTTTTGAATAATAACCGTTGTTATACTGCGAACTCGCTATTGGGCCGTACTGCGGGCTCGGGGGAATGTGATTTGGAATATCTACAAAAAAAAAAATGAAACAGAGTTTCTGTGGTTAGAGATCATTGGCGAATACGAACTGCTAAAACTATGAACTCACCACACTCGTATTTGTCGTTTAATGTGGGCCGGGTACTTTCAAGTGAAGCTGTTTGGGTACAGTACCGTTTCTTGATTTTATTCATTCCTTTCAAGACACACGTTTCATTCTTTTATTTACAGAACAAAACACAAAACAAGTTTTTATTACTGTCAAATGCGTTTTAAATAAAGTGTCAGTTCTTATAAGCGTTCTTTTCAGCACCAAAAGTTACTTAGCGAGTTGGGTTAAAAAGAAACGTGTTTTGAACTTCGCTTGCTGCGATGTACCTTTTGGCTGCAAGAAATGCAACGAAAGGGGACGGGAAAAAAATTACTAATTTTAACGTGGCGCATAATAAATGTTGCAAATTTAAATATTGTTAGGCAAAACTAAGACATTGTTCCAGATATCAAAAATTTTCAGACGCTGGATACATGCAACGTTCATTTTAACGAATATATATACATATATACACGGCCAACAAAGAAAGCGAACTAGATGAGATAACTTAACGATTACTTGATCCCTCATCAGTCTTTGGCTTTAACATCCTCGAGTTTCCGATAAGAAAAAGCCTTCATTGTGGTAAGAAGACAAAGCTTGAGCGGACCTGAATGACGCCTTGAAGGGGCAATGGCTTCCTTAGTGATAAAAATCAATCTTCAAATCCACTTTATTTCGAATCTTTTGGCAAGTGCGTAATTGTGGCTTCTAGTCAAATACTTTCCTACTAAGAAAACAAACACGACGCACGATCCAAATAAAATATCCCCAAGCAAAGTAAATTGCTTTAATGAATATCTTTCCAAAGAGAACGGTTTGGCAGAATAATAAAAACAATACAGCCTGTCTTTGCACGTTAGTCAACGCGGCGTGACAAGACGGCCTAAAGCAGTTTACGAAATACTAAATCATCTCCCATCCAACAATGAATGTAACTCACACACAGCATTAACGGCAAAAACCTGTAGAGCTTCGGCGATTTTTATCGCAAACCGCCTCTGTCCTTAAGCACAAACCTTTTAGTTTTCAAAGATGCTCAAATAAATTGAAATAAATGTGTAAGCACGTAGATTTTTAGGTAAATACTACTAAAATAAAACACGTATCTCCTCTAATCTTTTAATCCGGTCAAAAAGTTCAGCTGGGGTAATTGGCATTTCGCCAGGGAAACTGAATCATTTTTCTCTTTGAGCAAAATTTGCAGGAAACGAAAGGAAAGATTTGACAAAAAGAACAAGCGAAAAAACCTTTATTGCCCTAGAGTGTCAAGTAACCACTTCCTGCGCGGGAAAGCATAAATTTTTGGCGACAACCGAAATAAATAAAAGAGCAACTTCTCAAACGACAAAACAAGTGCTCGTTCGGGCCAAAACAGCCACTTTAAGCACCACAACTGTCACAAATTGAACTTTGAAAAAATTATGAGGATCGTTTCAACTTCTTCTCTATTTTGTGCAAAGCAGTAAGACTTTACACAGCTGTTTCGTTTCTCAAGCTAATTTCCCATCGACTGCGGTCGTCAATCTTTTGAGCTGTAACATGACAGCCCGTGAGCAGTAAGTGAATTTGTGCTCACCGTTCAAAAACTCCACATTTTGAGAGTAAGAAATACCAGTTGATATTGTAAACATGAGAAAAACAATGATGAAAAGAATACGAAACTGCACAATGTCTAGTTAAGAGCAAGGGTTTCTTTTTCGAAACAATTGGGATGAAAGGAAATTTATATGCATTCTTTGGCGTGCCAATTTCTCTCCCAGCGACGGGCAACCTTCGAAGAAATTTCGGAATCTCAAAAAACCGTATCTGTCTTCTTTTATCAAGGGTTTCAAGAGCTTCTTAAACAAATCTGAAGTGCTCTTCGCAATTACATAAAATTACTTTGACCGGTTTCTGAAAAATTCGTGATTGGACAAAATCCCTGAGCCTGTGGTTTCCAATCGTCTGTTTACGTTTTGTTAGAATAAAGTTTGCAACTAAACGTTTAAAAACCAGAACAAATAAAAATCTTTTAAACTTGACCGTGAAGTAGTTCAATTACTTGCCTTGGGGTTGGTAATCTGGGAGATGAGAGGTGTTGATAGTTTGGTTTTCTTCAAGTGAATCGTTGCTCTCCAGCCGGTTTGCTCGCGTTCGTCGATGGTTCCTCGAGGAGCGACTTTGCGAGCCCGACTGTTGGCTGGAGCCTTGTTGCTTCAATCTCCTCTCCTTCGACCGTCTGTTTTGAAACCAAACTTGAATCACTCGCATATTCAGACCCGTTTCTTGAGCTAGTTTTTCTCTAATACTACGAGTGGGTTTCGGAGTAGCTGCAAATGTGGATTTAAGTGCCTCCAATTGTTTTGCTTTGATGGTCGTGCGGGGACCTCTTCGCTTTCCCCCAAGAGCGGCTTCAAGTTCGTCATCTAATGGAAAACCTAAATCCTTTTCAGATTCTACAAACGAGAAAACAGCATCGATACATTATAATTAGTGCCACCAAATTTTGAATATCTATATCATGATTTGACCAGATATCTGTAAACAAGATTCCGTACCTGTGCGAGCGATGTTGGAGTGGTAGAAGTCCTCTTTGCAGATGAAATTACAATCGCCGATATAATACAGTTCGTCACCAGTAGCTATCTGTCGTTTACACACGGAGCAAATGAAGCAATCGACATGAAATACATAGCTCCTCGCTCTACGCACCATATCGTTTGGCGAAATACCTTGGGTGCAACCAGCACACTTAGTTCCGTAACGCCTGTGTGATGAAATGAAGAATTAGAATATGTAATTTTATCACCCTCTTCCGCTTTCTTAGAAACTTTGAAACTTAAAGAAATTTGTTTGTATGAATACATATTAGCCTTTGCTCAAGCTCCATCCGCAGAACAGAAGTTTGCTAAGCTCTACTTACCTATAGAAATCTTTGCGACAGAACAATCTTCCCTCGCGAGAGAAACATTTCTCTGACAAAGTACATTTGCACTCGCAGCATTGCACACAATTCACGTGCCAGACTCGGTCAAGAACTTTGAGAAGAAATTTATCTGCGATCGGCAGTTCACAGCCAGCACACTGTTGAACCATCTAAAATGTTCTCTCACGGCACAAATTTCGACAGTAGATTATTGCTCACTTGGTATTCTTTCCCCTTTCCAGTTCTTATTTTACTTATTCCTGTTCCGAGAACAACGATAATGTAAAATGCATTCGTTGCGCGTGAAATTTATGCAGTCTTGCTTGTGAGTTGCTCTGTGGGTGGTTTTTTCATTCACTTAGACAGCTGCCGATCTTAGCCCGAGAGTAAGTTTCTTTGAGGGAATAAATTTTATCACCAGTCATAAAAGCCCAAGATTTCCATTGTTTAGTACAGAGATCTCTTGTTAAACGCGAGGGGAATCTTAAGGCAACCAACGGCGTTTATTCATAAACCGGTCGGCAATTACGATTTAAAATAGCACACTCTCCAAAACTGACTTACTCGCTTCACCTCCTTTGATATCTTTTAACCCCGCCTGTCAAGTTAAATTGACAGCAAATTTGACAGCAACTCGACAAAAGCCAATGATATTGAGCGCTTTTGTCTAAAAAAGAGCAACTTCTGATTCCGTATTGTTTGAGAACGATTATGTAAACTTGAAAATCGTTCAATTTGTGTGCTTTTGTCTGTTCTGATCATCTTTTCAAAAAGAGTTCTAATGCCGCAAACCTCTCAAGTGCGAAAATGTTTGGTTTTAAAAGAAGCTCTACCTGAGGATTCTGGAACTAGACCACAAGGAGATTTAGGATGAAACTAATAATATGGAGAGGTAAATTCTCTACGGCTCGCTGTTAAAACCAGTTGAAAACACCCTTTACTTCATGCTGTTTGTTTACATTGTTAGTTTTGGGCACAATAACGACTGATGACTGACAGAGAACTCTAGTCTTGCGTCCTGCTAAGAATCGTCTTTCAACAACACAGGTTTCTGGCAAAGACCATTCCTTGCTTCAAACGAATAACTATATACAGATATATCAAATGTTGTTCCAATTTTATTGGTTTTTTATAGCAGTGTTGATGTTTTCAATCTAAGCTTTATCTGTTAGCTAAAACAAGTCAGTTGTAGCGAATGCTTTTCACGAACAACTCAAAAGTAACGCTTGAGTCTGAGGCATATAACGAGTACAAGGACACTTAATTTTCAAGTGGCCATGAAACCGCAGTCTTTATCGATGTTGACTTTTATCAACAAGCCTAATTTTAAAACGAAAATTCGGAATATTTCAAAATAGTTTTGAGACTTAGTAACATTGAAGTAACCATGTAAAAAAGCTGTCACGAATTGTTTGAATCGCAATCTGACAGCGCGCTCTTGAGAATATGGCTTTCTTGGGACCAACTGCTTGGTCTTGCTAATTTCGTTCTTTTTATTCAAGCCAGTATTAAGTGTTAATCATTTTGACTAAATCTTTTTTAATTTTTTCTTTTCACTCTACATTTGAGAAGACAAATGACAAAAGCTGCACGGAAGCCGCTCGGAAGATTTATTTCTCGGTGTTTTTATAAGGGCGGTCTTTCGTAATTAAACTCTGTTAGGTTTTTCTGTGTGATTTTTCTAATCTCGGGACAAATACAATTTTGCTTAATGTTTTAATATTTCTTTTAAGAAATAGCAAGTCTTAAACCCCAACTTTAGTGGATTAGCTTAATTATACATTTCAGCTCAACTAAAGCTCACTTCTTTGACCAATGTTTTTTCAATGTGTTTAGCGCTTGTTTGATTTCCATGAAAAGGACGTGTAATTTATTTTCTAGACTGCAATATTTATATTAAAATCGGATGAAGACACAAGGCATTTAGCCGTCTTAACGAGGCTTTATTTTATCATTAAACGAAAAGCTTTTACCGAATTCTGTATTAATCATTCAAAAAGTTTTCTTCATCAGTAATTCTTATTTGGATTCCCGCTTTCTTCGCGGCTCGATTCTGTTCTGGTGAACAACGCGATTTTTCACCTGCTCTGCCCAAACACCTGGCGATCAGATTCTGTGAATACTCACAAAACAACCGCAGTCGACCAGCACAGCGGGCTCTGATGCAAGAAAGTTCATTAGTAGTTCGGCAAAAAAGCACTTAGTTACGTCCCTCGTTTCTTCTCTACAAGGCGGTTTTCGGTTTTGTATTTATATTTTGAACTACTTGGGGCCTGCCTTCGCTGTCGCGAACTACCATATGAAAGTGTAAAGAATAAAATGGCTATAACAAGAGAGAACTCGAGCTTGTCTTTTGGTCGATTCCACTTGCAGTTATCTGGTTATAGTTTACTCAAGAACATAAATATTTAAGGTTCAAAAGTCGAAAAAGCTTTCAAGAAAAGTAATAATCTTGTTTTCCCAGTGGTGTAACGAAATAAGATCCCTCACAACCGAAACAGGGTTGCTGCTAGTTGCCTTTTGACACAACTTAATATTCCTTGTTTTTCCACTGCGTCTGTCAACCATTCGAGATGAAAAAACATTCTAATGTAGCTGGCTTTAATTCCAAAACAAACACACAGCTACAGGCGCCTAAGTTCGTGTAGGAGGCCTGTGTATATTCTTTGCTTGCTAATTTTGTTTTAAGCAAAAACGGAGGCAAAAAACGAATCGGCAAGCCATAACTATAACAGGTCTCCAAATTCAGCGATTTTCTTCTTAGTTTCGTCTCTACTGTGAGTAAGGAAGCTATTGTTACAGTCTGTGAGTAGTCGAACTTTATACAAATCGTACTTTAGTCGAGAAAAGGTTTTTTGAATAGCTCTCGACATGTCGGCATTCTTTGCCAAAATTTGAAAAAGATTAACAAGCGAAACTTTAATTCAGTAGGATGTTGTCGCATCAATATGCGATTGTCAGGGATTCAAGGTTGACTCATTAATTGGATTTATGATCCAGTTTTCAAGTTCGCCTTGAATTGGCGCAAAAGCCGGCCAATAGCCAATGTAACGCACAATGTAACTTGTACACGCTTTTTTTATGAGAACCAGTAAATTTTTCCGAGGCACGTTCTTAATTTTTTGGCGATTTGAGACTCTAATTGTTCTTAAATTGTTCTTATTTCTAAGTGTGGTTTAAATCGAATAAATACTAAGCCTAATGTGTAGGCTAACTTCACTGATTTCCAAACAAGGCCTGTGTGCGATAAATTGGATTCCGAACACTGCCGAACGTTTAATGATTGAGTGGCTGTTCAGTTCATGCAGTAGAGAAGACGAGGAAGTCTGTTTTTAACTAAAGCTGCATGCATGACAAGTAGCAAGAACTGATTAATAATAAGTCCAGCAAATTGGTTCGTTTTTGTCAAGTAAGCACTGTTCTAGCGTAGATACAATTAGCATCTTGAAATATGATAGAACTTCTGCGCTCAGCCGATTTGTCGGGTTTTTAGCTCATAGGTACGGCTTCCTTTGATCGACCAAGATTTCTACTGAAACGAAAACAATCAACATTTAATAAAGTAAATAATAAACCCACCAAGCGACTCAGACGACGGAATCGACTCTTTTACGTTTACTTTGTCTTAAAATTTAATACTCACCGAAAAAAACCATTAATCAAACTGAAATTCCTTTTAAGTTTACTTTTCGATCAGCAATTGACCGTGACTCCTGGTCTCGTGTTTTGCTCATTTGATCAGTCACTCAGATGGCGAGATGCTTGTTTTCCCTAGCTAGCTGTTGCTGCCATTCCCTTATTCTACACTCGCTAGTTTTCAGCCACTTAGAGTTTTATCAAGTTACTTCCATTTGCTTTCAGATGTATTATTAGTCTGTTGTAAGTTCTTAAAAATGCATTTGTTTTTGTTTTCATGTTTTCTTACAACACAAATGTATGTGCGCATGCGCACTGGCCTTTTCTAGCTCCTCGCTGAAGCTCCGCCCACGCTAATGCTTTTTTTACAGTCTCCGTCTTCAAAAGATCTTTTTTGATCGTCCATCTCGAAGTCTCCAACGCCAAGACCGTTTTTTAATCATTGCAGTTTCTAGCGTTTTAATGTGTACTGAATGGGAACGCAAAAGCTATGTCTAACTAGTAGAAGTAGCGCTATATAAATAAAGTTAATATTGTTATTATTATTATTATTATTATAATTATCCTTATTCTTATCAAGTTACTTCCATTTGCTTTCAGATGTATTATTAGTCTGTTGTAAGTTCTTGACATTCCCTCTACATGTGTATGCGGTA
>JANVCF010115208.1:0-12007 GCA_025388745.1 Hydrozoanthus gracilis
TTTCCTCGTGTCCTCTTACGTCATAACCATTTTCTAAACTTGTCTAGAAACACGCGCGATGCTGTTTTATTCCCTTAGTAAAGGTATTACAACTTTATTTAAAATGTCTTCGCTAAAGTCTGTGCATCAAAGTCAATTTTATCATTAAATGCTTCGACGACGATTTGATTACGCTTAAACGTCTGAGTCTTCAAATTTATTTAAAAAAAAAACAGTAATCGTAAACTTATGACTGAATGCAATAAGCAACAAAACATAGAACATGTTCTGGAAAAAAATTAAGGGTTATGTCAGCTGTCAGCTTTGACCGCGAGCCTCAACAGAGACGAATGAGCTTGCGGCAAATTTCATCAATTACTTGGCTCGCTGTGACGAACACTCGATGTTGAGTTTTCAAACTTAAAATCATAGTCTCGAATTGAACAGTGTACATGTACTATTCTAAAAAGCAAATAAAGAACACTCAGCGGCGAGCAAGTCTTGACAGCGCGGATAGCATAATAAAACTATCAAAGATACTTCTTTCTCACGTTTTTAAAATCTAGCTTTACTGGGCTGCGCTAAACACCACTGCCTTCAGCTGCTATCAAACTCTAAGTAAACACAAAGACAAAGTAGTCAGCACAAAATCTCTTGTCTAATTCCAATCTCCTATATAAACAACATCCCTTCCCAAAGTGCTTTCAAAAAGTACAGATTTTGCCCATGCACGTCTCACAGAGACACGTCACACTGACACACACCCCAAAACATAAAATTGACGTTTCTTGTAGGCGAAATAGGTATGTGAGGTTTCTCTTAAAAAAACTGAAGCTCACTAAATTTCTTTAAAAAAAGTTATCGAGCCCGAGCTTAAATTTTGGTTGATCTAAGCCTCGTTGTTCTTATAAAGTTGTTCTTATGAGAGAAAAAATGCGTGTACAACATTTATAAGATTCGAATAGCTAAGAAACTTCAAGTTACAAGTAAAAAGATTAAAAAACAATCCAAGGCTTAACTTGCCAAAACTAAAGAAAAACAAGGCTCACTCTTTTTGTATAGGTTTTTTTTTCTGTAGAAAAAAAGGGTGAAGTCAGAACTTTGTACTAGTTTCCGGTTCATGATGGATCATATTTTGTGCGTTGTAAATTTCTCTTTCGAGGTCTGTGACTGTGTTTTATGATAAAACTAGTTTTGAAGGATTGCTTTCGTGATTGTTGTCGAGGTCTAGAAACGGAGCTTTTTTTTAGGCCCGTTTAAATGTTTGCATATGTTTCAAAACGAAATTTTTCCGCGCGTTGTTTTTGCTTCGTCAAGTTCTGGAGATATTCGCGTAGTCGAAGGAAAAAACAAACTAACTCAATGGTCAACTTTCGAAGTCTTGTTCTGGCCTGGTTGACATCAACTTTTGCTTGACTTTGGGCTAACAATAAAAATTCTTTGCTGCTGTACTAAGATTAACCAAAAAAAAACTACGTGGAACTGAGCCAAAGAACAAAAAAAACAAAGTATCACGGACAACATCGAACAACTTGCCTTCTGTTCGCCTTTTTCTTCCAAAACACCCGCTAAAATATCGAGACGAGTCTCATTTTGAAACATTTTTATGCATGCTCAATGAAAAGGTGTGAAAATTCCAACCCGGGTTCAAATTCACCACCACTATACATGGACCCAGGTTAAGTGAACCTGTGTTTACTTAGAAATTTTTTGTCAAAATCCAACCCCCGGGTTGGCGACCTGACAGGCCCTTACTATTAACCCTTATCCTGGCTAACTTTTCTAAAAATACCAAATTCATAAAATTTCTTCAAAATTACTAACTTCAGAATTTTTTTTCAGAATATACTTGTGAAGACAAAGAAATTGAGTGGTCACTTTTTAAGTTTTCAAGAAGTAGTTTGAAAGTTTGAACATTTTTAGTTTACTGTGTGAAACCGTCTTTAGCAGGACTAGGCAGGGCAAATTCAAAGGTTAATAGAGAGTTCCGTAGATGTTAATGATAAGATGCATTAATAGGTGCTTAGTTGATAAGAAAGGATTACATAGTTGTAATGTGAAGCCTTTAAGAACACTTATGCGATGATAATTTCAGAATTCAGTAAGTGTCCACGAGCCGCAATATTTATGATTTATGACAAATTTTTGCAGTGTCTCAAATAAGCTTAGCATTCCGATGTTTTTAATATGGCTAATATCATATTACAAAATGTCGTAAAAGGAAAATAGATTTTATTTCAACAAAATTAAGCTGACAATTCTGGCTGCAAATTAAATAGAAACAGTTTAGAAAATAACAAATCTTGTCATTTTGTTTGTAAGCCTTACAGTTCCTCTAAGGTCACTAATGTGCTAAAATACCAAGATAGCAAAAGAAAAAAACGCCACATAACATTGCATTCGCTGTGGTAAACAGCGGTTTGGCAGACTTGCCAAGTACAGTTTACTTCTGAAAAACTATACCGACATAAAGAAGGCTTGTTACATTTCTTGATTAGTTGACTAAAAGTTATTCAAACTGAACAATAGTTTGTATAACGTTTTATCCTTTACTCCTCTCTTGTTTTGACTTTTGTGGCTTAAAACAAATGGTTGCATGCAGAAAGTACCCCACCGTATAAATTTTTCTTGTCCCAAACAGAGGGTACACTATGCATCAAGTCTTGTTCGGAAATTGGAGAATCGAACGTGAGTGAACTATTTAAGATATCAAAGAGATCACGTAAGAAGAAGTTTGTGAAGCGGCATTCTTTAATCACATTTTAAAAAACACCAAAGCATAGTAAAATGTCGATTCTTTTATACTTATAGTTTAACCAGGATCAAAGAAAAAAACACAGACCTCAACTTAGTTTGCCTGAAAATCAGACATACCTAATGGCTCAGTTTAATCCCGTCAGTTCAAGACGCCGGATGATCAGTTTTAAGCTGCAAAGTGGTTTTATATTGTGATTGCTGTTCTGTCGATAATCCCTTGCTCAAGTAATCTTACCCAAACGTTGCGTCGTTTAAACTCTTTCTGTTTCACTGCAAGCCAAAGCAAAATATAATATTTTACGTCGCCGCGGGTAGGACGCACGCCACTATGGCACGGTAGGTGAATAATGCATCTTGAGATCACCGAAACAGCTAGTTGCCTACGTATTTTCCCGTTGGGCTTGCGAACGGATAAATTGCAGAGTTGGTTTTCAAGGCCAACCAATCATGGTAGACCAGTCTAAGTATAGCCTGCGTAGCGGCTGTTTTTTAGGAGGGGACAAACCGAGTGTCAATCGAACGATTCGCCATGAGACTTGAATGTGCGGAGTGAAAGAAAGGTCTTTCTTTTGCTCGCGTGTTTAACATGCATGGCGGCCTCGTCTCGATTGACACTCGGTTTGTCCCCTCCTAAAAAACAGCCGCTACGCATGCTAGTCTAAGTGTGAAGGATTTCCTGAGAAACGAAGAAATTTGACATGTTTGGGTTGGTTTGTTTTGCCTTGTTTTCTTTTTGTTCGATTCCGCACGAACCACAACTTCAACGTTATTGTGTGGATGATTATTCAATGGTTGACTGATGAAAAAGATAGTTGCACGAGACAGGTTTCAATTGCAAGTCTAACTAAACTAAGAACCCACTAATGATATCGGAAGACCACTCGACAGGCTGTCTCAAACAAACCCGAAGTAGATTTTTCTTGTGATCTCTGTTTGTTGTTGTTATAAAGTAATAAATAAGAAAAAAAACTATTACTCGTTGAAAAAAGCTTTTACTGCAAATCTGGAACCAGTGACAAATTGGGTGAAATAGTTTCCGACAACGGCAGCTATCATAAATTTTCAGACTTCAAATCATACTCGTAGAACACTAAAGACACTAAGTAGTAAGTACACGTTTATTATTGGCCTCCAGTATTAAAGAATACAGGATTTTCTTTTAGCTTCTTTTACGTTATTAACGTTTTTTAGTTTCATCGTTTTTGTAGGAGAAAAAAAAGGATTTTTTTCCTGCAATAACACCCTGCAAGTTTCAATAAGTTTGTCTTGCCAAGAACGAGGTTTTCGATCGCGTGTGTACGAAACGGTTTCAGAATGTTTTAATCTTCTTTTTTCGAACCAGGCCAATATAGTGTTGCCATGAGGAGATTCATGTATCATTACCATTTATTTTAGCAAGGAATAATAAGCTATTATAATGTCTATGCCTTTAAGTTAAAAGAAAAATCTTTACTGATTTATCGAGCAAAGCTTCCGATTCACTAGTATATGCCGCTTTTACGTCAATGTACATCAAATATTCCGTCTATTTAGTTGTTGCGATTTCGAATAGAAGAAGAAATAAGACCAATAGTTTCCTATATTGATTTACTAAATCGCCAAAAGAAGAAACACCATCTAATGTTTGGGTTGAAGTGTGATTACTGAGATAGCTGCATGACACGGAAGCAAGCACACGTTTATGTAAACCATAAGTTAATTTAATAGCTCAGAGAAAAAAATCGTATCAACTCGTACAGCGTTGTTTCCATCGAGCTCGCTAGTATTAAATACTAAAAGTTTTTTAAAAAGCAGTTGGTTCATTTGCGACGGACATTGATCTCGCGGCTGCCTGGCCAACATATGGCGTGTTTATAGTACGACCATACACAAAATACGCTGGGCACTCTGTGTGACGGCATCTGGTTTTTTTATACACTTAAAAATTTAGTTTGACAATCTCAAACATGCATGCATGCATGCATTGGTTAAGTTATAATCGATGAAGCAATGAGGCTTATTAACTTGTCACACTTTTTTAACTGGGTCCTTAATGTAATAAAGGGCCAAAGTATAAAGCAGATGAAAGCACATGGTCCTGAATGTCGCATAGACAGTATGTTTTGTATTGTTTCACATCACTAGACTACTTAGCTCGGTTAGACACGTTATTTTCAAAGTTGGCTTGGGCTCTCATCTCCCTATAACATTTAGTCCAAAACTCTTGTAACCACCATCTGAGTACTAAATAAAGTCTTTGTTGTTATGCAGTTATATTTAGGGTTGTAATTCATCACAAAACTATTAATGATGGGGGCTTCCCTTACCCATTACCCTATCCCCTTCCGTCTTTGCATCGACAGCCCTTGCCAAAAAAAAAATAGGTCTCATAAGAGATTTCGATTGGATTTTGTTGAAAAGAAAAACGAGACAGCACAAGTTTAGAACTAGAAGTAGCAGTACTAGTAGCCCTATGTGGAAAGGAATACAGTTTGTATTGCCTGTTCTGCCCTGTGAAGCAAAATGCTCCTTCAAATTCAAATATGCACGTTTTAAACTTACTGGCAAAATAAATTATTTATGTTACATTCAGAAGAATACCTGCCTTTACACTTTGGCCCTTTTATTACATTTGAGGAATTGATGTTGGTTCCTAAGTATAATTATGGGTTTATTACATTTAGGACCAATGGTTTACTACATTTAGGACCAAATCTTAATTACATTTAGGACCTTTATTACATTTTAATAGGGTCATTGATTACATTTGAGGCTTCTAGAAGCCATACAACTGATTCACAATTTTTCGTTGACAAGGTTTGTAGACGTAGAGCAAATTTTCCTTGACACGTTTTCATTTATGCCTGGGCACCCTATCCTTGTCCTTGTCAACACAAGCAAGCTCAATTCCTTGTCAAAAAAATATTGCTCGTGTGAACGGGACTTTAAGATCTCGCTTATTGACAAAAGTCTCTTTTTCATGGCAGAGTGCTTTGTGCTAAGTTGAGAAGTCGGTTGTCTGTAAATTAGAAGTCAAAAATATTTTTTGCTCCACCATGCAGGGAACTGCATTACGAATCCCTTTCCATTGTTCAATTGTGTTGTCAAAAACCCAGGCGCCTAACATGTATTTGATAATCTGAAAATAGCCAGTTATGCAATCTTTGTGAATCGTCCTGTATGGAGCACGATTGATCTGGTAACTAATAACTCAGTTAGGTGCAAAACACTATCTTTGGCCCGTCGGATAAGCAGAAGAAAATGTCAGTGAAAGCTTTTGCAGTGAAAACCTTTCACCAGCTTTGCATAGTGAAAAGCTTTCTAAGTGTCCATAACAATTTAAAACTTAACTTGGTCTCTGTTAAATGTTAAATGAGATTTACCGAGTTCTTGGCGCCACATTGTCTGTATCACTTGGAGTTGCCCAAGGAGCTTAATGGCGATGGAATCTATTTATGATATTTGCTTTTCGCATCTTTACTCAGTATTAAAATGTGTTTAATGAGCTATATTTGGGGCAACGTTAAACTGGTGAAAAACCATGCATGACGTAATACGCCAAATAGATTTAATAACTTTATAGAGGCGCGCCTTCTTTGTTCTCTGTCGGAGCTTTGTAACCACGACTCCGCGGCCGTGGAAATTTGTTATAGTGTACGTTTGTTAATGTCTCGGCACTTTCTCGGTGAACGAAGTAGTGGTGACAGAGCGTTGCAACAATTTGATGATGAATTGACAACCACAACGATGATAGTAATGATGACGTTGGAGATGAAAATAATGATGATAATAACAATAATAAGAGTAATAATGATAAAAATAGTAATGATAATACTGTAACCGATTTTATGCCGGTGATAGTAGAAAAAAAAACCTAAGTTCAATTTTGGTGTTAGTAATAGACTGAACTTAAAAAATCCTAAGTTCAATTTTAGTGTTAAGAATTGACTGATCTTAAAAAAAATCTAAGTTTAATTTTGTTGTTAAAAATGCTGATCATGCATGGGTACCATACCGAATGGGGCTATTAAGTGGATACGTGTAACATTTTCATGGAATTTGTCAGTTAGTTATTAGTAGTAGACGAAAGCCTTAAATGTGTCAATTGCAATGCTCTAAGGTAAATAAGATAAAACTTAATTACTATTTTTGTATCACTTAGATAGTTTTTGTAACTTTCAGGGGAAACTTTTAGAAGCCACACCCGTACCCATTTTCATTTTGGTAACTTTTTAAAGCTTTCCAATTACAAATACACAAAACGTACAGACTGTTTCGGATTAAAACGGCAACTGTATAAACCCAATCGAAACATTGAAAGGAGTTACGTATTCATAAAGAAGCTCTTAAAAAGAAAGTTGTTGATTAACTGCCACTCACTCTTTTAAGGGCTTGATCCCTCAAACAAATTTTTGGGTGTTGATGTCAGAGACGTCAAACGTCTTACGGATCCCGTAGCTGGGAAACAAATATGCTTCAAAGACGGTAAATACTTATAAAGTTTTTGATTAACTGAGAGGCTAGCAGGTTCATCTAAGACGAGAAAATGGAAATTTTCCCCGATATTTTGTCTGGGAGTTAAAAGCCTTTAATTAGGAGGTCTGTGCAATGTTTTGTTTTTCAAAGAAGGCCACACCTTAGGCCGGATCAAAAATCTATGTCTTATCTGATTTTCTCTTTAACAAAAACAATACTTTTCGAAATCATGAATTTCGATCACGTATGTATGCATTGATAAAAAAAGCAACAACACCTTGAACTATTATCTCCGCATGTGGCTCGAGATTGCTTGGCAAGTATGGGCGGGATTCATGTTTTTTTTTCGTGTTATCTCTTAAATTTTCTTATTTATTCTTCTCAACTGAGAAAAACTTTGTTAATGAGAAACGGTTCTCGCGAACGGACAGACGGCAAAGCAATCATCTAGGTGATCTTTTTAGCGGCAACATGGCAAGATAAGTTCTTTATCAGTTTCATCTCATTGCCGTCAAACAAACTGATTCCGTACCATGTGTACTGATATACCGCGCGACCTTCACAGAAACATGAGTCTGCCAAAGCTGTGTCATTAGTTCATTTATATTCTTTTACCAAATTCATTTACTGGTCGCACAAGCCACAGTCAGTAAACAGTGAGCCCCTGAATGGGCACTGAATCCAGTTGTGACTTCTGAACCTTTAATACTCTACAAAAACTTAAAGCAACAACGTCACTGCTTCATTTTTTATCTCCGAGCTCATGCCCGGTTCTTAATTTAAGTTAAACCCATAGCTAAGTAGACAAATACGGTAAAAGTGGGAAGAACCATGTCAGTTACTTGGCTTGGCATAATCTGAAACCGGCATTTCCTTTGTAAGATTCCAGATTGCATAGGGTGTTTGCAACCCGCATTTGCAACCCGATCCTATTCATATTTTGTTTATCATACTTGTAATGTACAGGAATTTCGCTTTGCATACTTGAATGGTTTATTTTTGTAGCGGCACCTGTTTGTTTGTATAAGACATATTTTATCTTAGACCGTGCTCTGGTTGAGCGGAAAAATGGTTTGCTTGGCCCGATCGATTAACGCAATCAGTGTCGTTGAAACAGCTGAAAAACATCTCAACTAAAAAAATTGACAATTATATATGATTCAGTGGAGGTTAAACTTTTGCTATATCAACCAAAATCGGTTTAGGTTGAAGCGCTATTCCTCCTGAAAAAACAAGTCGTTAATAAATTCCTTCAAATTTCCTCTGCAACATCAGTGATTTTACTGAAGACAGGCCTGCGAGAATGTTTTTCCTAGTGTCTAAATGTGTAACGGTTGTATCTCAAATGCAGTGCCTGCTTAAAAACGGCTGTTTCAGCAGATAAAGGCCTTAACTCCATTTACCTTCTCGTGATCCCGAAGATTTAGGAAAAAACACTTGGATATTTTACAGTCAAAACATTCCTTTCAGTTTTGTCGTTTTTTTAAAGTGTTTTCTTAAAAAGTACTTTGACTGGGCTTCCGGATCAGCTGTCGGCGTCGGGTTTTCAAAATGCAAGCGAGTTTGTTTTGGCTCAGTTATACTCAGTAAAAAATAAACCTAGCTGTTTATCAGGTGTATAAGCACTTAAAGAGCTTAGAATATCTGGCGGCTAATCAAATTTTTGACAGTTAAAAGTTGTCAAAATTTTTTCTAGGCTCTGAGCTTAAGTGTGTACCTTTGCTAGGATTCCTTAAACGTCCGTGAAGAAATTTACCGTCCATAGGTGGATAGCGCCAACTCTACATGTAGCAAAGTAGTTCTTCAAGCCTTAGTCAGCTGATATCGGCAGCTATAGCGACAGAACTGAAAACAACAGCACTGAAATGAGCAACGACAGAAACAATAAGCATTTACGACAGCGATAACAAGTAACAATTTGTAACAACAACCCCAGTAATAGGCATGACGAAAAACTGAAGAACAAATAGTGAAGAAACCAGAACAAAAAAAACCCAATGAAACCTGGAAACTATCACCTTGCAATAAACATAGGCCTGCTTTGTGGCTAAAATGCGAAAAACAAAAATTAAATTTTGCTTTTGTTATATTTGTGCCGCTAAATGAGCGAATATCTTAGATAGAACAACCTTACAATTTACATCGATTCGCAGAAACCAAATAGTTTGAAATTCTTTTTATTACAGTAAGAAATGATTATAATCTCGAAAGAGATTTAAAGTTTGTGTAAAAAGCAAAAGTGATCAAGTTATCATTTTTCTTGAGCGAAAAAACGTGTAATCTAGTTTCTGTTAGCACACAATTGATTAAATCTTCTAGAATTCAAGAATGTATACACCAAGCAGGGAGTAGTTGGGTTTTTTCTAAAAAAAATTCATCCAGTTTCGCATAAAAACATAAAGAGCAGTATATATATAAAAAATGATTAACCAGATCCTGATAAGAAAATAAAACAGGTCAATGGAAGAACTGTATGCCCTAAAATGTAGTCAACCTTATAAAGTTGTCCACCGGTAACCACAGCAACTGTTGACTCAGTTGTCAAGCAATCAGCTTGTTTATGCTGTGTCTCTGAAGTGAGCAAATACTGCCGCGAACAAGAAACAAATTACTCCGGCATTCAACTTGGCACTCAGTGATAAAATAATTGATTAATCATAAGTAAACAATTGATGTTCTGTTAAAAGTTTTTACTTTACTTCATATTATGAATTAGTGCACCAGGGAATCATCGGGTGAAGCCTGTTAGTCTTAAAGCTACTCTAACAGGTCTGGCACACTTATCCGTTCCGTTCCGTTACGTAACAACTTTGGCGTGCAAATCAGCCGCTAAAAGTAGGGCGTGTGTTCTTAATTAGAGGAAATTATACTGCACTGTGATATTAAACTGATATCGTTTTCCGTTCGAAATTTAAGGATAAAGCTTTTTCCAGACGAGCGGTTTCACCACAATCAATTGAGCCTTGCTCCTCCACATCCTATTGGGTGTTCCTTACAGTAATACTAGATCGTATTGTACACTTTATCCGGCTTAACTGAAATCTTCTGCTGATCAGTAAAACTGCCGAAATAAGCTTACTATTAGTGAGTATTACAGAATTTTTTCCAATGATATTTACCCTAGCATGTTCTTTTTTGTTTTCACAATATCTTGCTGAATTCTGACCATCAACTGTGTGCCTTAGGACTGAGTGTGCTTACGGCCAAGTCTAAAACCGTTCCGAAGTGCAGCCACTAATTGCGCGAGGAGGTGGTTGACCTCCAGATTGTCTTTCAATTTCAGACGTTCGGCTTTGTTTGAACGCGTCGGCTGAATTCAAGAATTTTATGTACGTCAAGATGGAGATTCTGATTATTTATCTCAGTTTTTTGGTTTGACTAGTGACAAGAAATGCAATTTCAGCACCGAGTTAAACGAGTGCAACTTTAAACCAACACATACAGTATTAAAAAGCAATGTAGGATGTACAAGCAAAAAATAGTCCTGCGTCCATTGCAAAGAGGTCCATGAACTTTTAAGTAAGAGATAAAGAAAATAAATGTACTCTAGTTTTGTTTAGGTCCTTAAAAGTTTTATCAACAGTTGTTGTAAGTTGTAAAATGCTGACCCGTAAGTTTTAACCAGGCACATAGCAAATTCTAACTGACAATCAGGATATTTATGCAGAATATCTATTTTGTTAATCGGCGGGCAATTAACATGTTACTTGTTAGAATAGAAATGGTGTACCGCGATCGGAAACAGCGAAAGGAGGAACAAGAATATCGTGTTGCTGCGTTTCAGTTTGACCAAAAATTGTTGGAGAACTTGACAGCTCTATGTTTTTCTTTACACTCCTACAGCTAATCCAAAAAAATCAAACAGTTCAGCTGGTGCGCTGGGGACAAACTTGTAAACCATCCGATTGGCTTTATTGATTGCAACAGCTCCCGTACCGCTTAACTGAATTTTACATTAACTGAATGTGATAGCTGTTTAAGTTTCATCTTTTTACATAAAAAAAGACATTTGCTTAAACTCAGAGGAACAAATGCCAAATGCTCCATGATCTTTTGTTAACAAGTACTTATATAAAATCCCGCTACAAAGGGTCGGCTAGCATGAGTGCCCCAACGCTATCTTGTGTCACGTCAGTGGTGTGTATAACGTCAGAGCAAAACTTTTATATATGTAAGGGGTAAAAGTTAGAGATTTTTTAAAGGCGGGTGGCACGCCAAATTTCCATCTATCTCTGACTCTAATAATTACTCATTTTGACAGCTGTGCACTATTGTCTGTATATTGAAAATATTATCACGAGACTCAGTGATTACGACTAACTACCAAACAACTTACAAGTATGTTCGATTTGAGTTTCAAATTTACTGAAATCTTGAAAACTAAGCGGATGAAGTAAATTGATAAAGGCAAAATTGCTGCAGCAGTTGATAACCTTGATTTATGTCTCTCTGGCTAATCAATGCGCCGAAGACATGCTTACTGAACTTGATCCAAGGAACCGCCCATGTCTTTATCCTAAATGTGTCATAGAAAGTTATAAGGCTATGTGATTATCTCAAACTTGTCCGTTCTAATCGTTAATAACTGTTGCGTTATTTTTGAAAGTATTCCAATTACCATTCTAATTCCTACTGCATGGGTTGAACAGCAAAAGCATATATGGAAGGAAAAAAATGATACAGAAAAAAACGGTTTTTGACAGCCAGCAGGACTCTCAAAACTAAAACAATAGAGGAAAACAGTGGCTTTTGTTTTTAACAATATTTCTTAGATTTGGGGGGGGGGGGGGGGGAGGCAGTAATAAAACTGAAAATA
>JANVCF010115319.1:0-12006 GCA_025388745.1 Hydrozoanthus gracilis
GCCAGATGTTGATGTTTCAGGACCTGACGTAGACGTTCCAGACGTAAAGGGAGGTGATATTGACATCTCAGGACCACATGTCAGTGGCCCAGACTTTGATCTGAAGACAAAGAAAGGCGATCATTCAGATTCTGACGATGAGGGCGGATGGAAGTTCAAGGGACCCAAGATGCCATCGATGCCCGGTTTCAAGTTTGGCAAAGGCAAAGGTGGAAAAACGCCAAAGGTCTCAGGAGGTGTAGATATCGATGGTAGTGTTGAAGCGCCAGATGTTGATGTTTCAAGAGCTGACGTAGACGTTCCAAACGTAAAGGGAGGCGATATTGACATCTCAGGACCACGTGTCAGTGGCCCAGACTTTGATCTGAAGACAAAGAAAGGCGATCATTCAGATTCTGACGATGAGAGCGGATGGAAGTTCAAGGGACCCAAGATGCCATCGATGCCCGGTTTCAAGTTTGGCAAAGGCAAAGGTGGAAAAACGCCAAAGGTCTCAGGAGGTGTAGATCTCGATGCCGGTGTTGAAGGGCCAGTTGTTGATGTTTCAGGACCTGACGTAGACGTTCCAGACGTAAAAGGAGGTGATATTGACATCTCAGGACCACATGTCAGTGGCCCAGACTTTGATCTGAATGCATCGACTGTTAATTCAAGAAGCAACGGAATACCAACAGATAGCTTCTCTCTTGATATTGGTAGCGTTGAGCCTGAAGAAGAGGTAGTTGTTTGTGCCTCTTCAGAAATGGATGTGTTTGCTTCCCCTGAAGATGCAATAATCGGGACGAATCTTGAACTACCCCCCCAAGGCTCAGTAAGAGGACTTCCTAACCGAGGGATTTCTAGTCCTTTTAGCTCTAGCTTACCGGCGACGGATCTTGAAGCTCCTCTTGAAGCAGTTGTCATTGAAAAGCCTCGGGCGAAATTCATGTGGCCTTGGGAAGGGTCAGGATCAAGCTCGGATGAAGATTATGAAGTTAATGTACCAAAAAAGACTGGAGATTTTACCATTGATTTATCAAGTTCGTCGTCGTCATCAAGCAGTGACTCTGAATATGGAGACAGAAGTATAGCTTCGGAGAAGAAGGGAGCTGTTTTAGTGGATGAAGATAACATTGTCGAGGTTGTAGTGGAAAAACCACCAATTCATGTAAGTTGGCCTTCAACGTCCTCCGATTCCTCCGAGGGAAAGAAAAGAAAAGACTCTAGCTCGAGTTCATCTTCGTCCTCCAGTTCCAGCTCTGATGATGAGAAGGTAAAAGACTTAAGTGCTGAGGTAAGCATGCCTACAGCCCAAGCTCCTTCTTTTGATGAACCTGAAATTACAGTACAAACAGAAAAAGCTTCATATTCAATGCAGATACTTGAAAGTAAGAGACCTCCTTCTCCAGGACTTTCTGCTGCTACCCAAGCAAAGATCGTTGATCGATACCTGAAAGGTGAGAAAGACGAAAGAAAATCAGAAAAATCTTCCTTTGCAATGATGCCACAGTTCTCAGGACAGCCTATAGAAGTGAAAATTGACATGTCTTCTAGTCAAATATCCTCAGTGCGCAAGACTACTACTTCCACAACTACAATGAGACCAAGGATGTTCTCTACTGGTGTAGAGTCCTACAGTGTCAAACGATTTAGTTCAGCAGAATCATTACCAACATCCAGGGATAGGAGTGTGTCTTCTTCAAGCTTGTCCCTTCGTCCAGTTCCTCGGGCACGACAGCTTCAAGATTGGGCAGAACTTGGAAAAGGTTCACGTGATGATTCTGGCCGTGAGTATGTAATTGAGTTGAAGTCTTCAAAAACCATAGGGCTTGAGCGTGACAAGGTTATGCAGAAATCCAAATCACTTCCTCATAGTTTACATGCTCAAAGCCCAACAAGCCCAGTGTATGTTACGGTGGATGATTCTGAAGACCAGTGGGTTCGTCATTATCAACGTGGGTTTAGAAGTGGATCAATTGGCCAGAAGTCACCTGAAGCAACGAAACTAAAATCAACATCAACAAGTATTGCAACAGGCTCCACACAAGTGAGTCCATCATTTGTGTTCTCAAAGATGTCACGTGTGCAGTCCCCTGTTTCAAGTGAATCCAGTGTCTCTACTTCCACAACTTCAGTTAGAACAACAGTGTCAAAAAGGAGTGTGACGACAACAGAAAGAAGGCAATTTGTGATGAAAATGGAAGGCGCTCCTATGCGAAAGACCTATTCCGGCAATGGGTTTGGCTTGAAAAATGAACCGGGACAATAGTTTTGAGAGATGCATATACAGGGAGGTAAGAAAGGCAATTTGTTAATACACTTCCATCTCTTCCCGAGGCCATATTTAAATTATCAAGAATGATAGGATGTTTAGACCACCAGACCTAAGATTAACTCCAGATTTTACCGAAGCTGTGATAAAAAAAGGAATGATTTCCTCACTTTTTTATAGTTAGGTTTTACAAGTTTCTTGTCAATTTTTAGCAGTAAAGAACATTTTGGAGAACTTCATATCATTGAGCTGGTGGAACCTGTGGCTGTTCCGCTTTGTAATAACGAGGTTGCAAGTTCAGCCCTTGACAGACCATATCATTGACAGTCTTTACCTGACTTGTTTCAGTCGATTCAGCTGTAGAAATGAGTACCAGGTTCTGTTGGGGGCTAACCTGTTATGGATTGGTGCCCTGTCCAGGGGGAGTCAAAGACTCCATTCTGCTTAGCACAACAGAAGCTAGGGGTATAAGCATCAGCCTAATGGACTCCTTGGCTTGAAAAAAGAGCTAACCTTGTTTTCATTTATTCAAACAGATTTGTTCTTTGCAGTAGTTTTTTATTCTTCAGGCATATTGGTATTATTAACTTTCAATTGCCACTTTTTTCCAGAAGTAAAGATTTATCAGATGTGTCTTTCCCAAAAGTCGAACATTTCAAAGCTATCCTGCTATCTAGAGATATGGGAAGGGGTAGCAGGAAAGAGTTTGTTTCTGACAGGATATCCATTCCCAGCCAAGAGCCAATTACGTTTGTTAACATTTTTAGTCTCAGTTGTGTTGGTAAATTACCTTAAGCCCACAATTGTTGTCGAACATGTTTGGGAGAATTTTCTTTTACATTTCAATACTTCTCGTTGTTTGGTCGATTCTCCTTTCCTAATGACAAAAACATCATATGTAAGGAGCAGGTAGATGTTGGTAAGTGACTAGGAATGACAGGCTAAGGTGGGCTTGAAAGGTCTAGGCAATAGGCAGACCTGGTCAGAATTTGGGTGCTTTTTGGCCAAACCTCCCGGGCAAAGTACTCGGTGAGATATTGAAGTCTCACCCACATCCTAATCAATGTTTGATATCGTTTAAGCATACATCAAATTTATTGCCATTTACATGATACTGTTTCGGCTGACCAAAAGCTGCATGTAACTAATACGGATGATATATTTGTTTTCTCTTCAGAAAATGTGTACTGCCATTTAGTCAGAGCAGATGTGAAATGCCGCATTTATAACTACTCCATACAGTGTGTACACAGTTTGTGTGAAAATGTTGCAGCAAGTGAAGTCTTGTAAATACTGAATAACCAACTCAAAGGTGGTGTTCTTGAGAAACTTCTGCCGTTTGTAAAATAAAGTCTCCAGCTGCTGCGTGAAAACATACTTGAGAAACAGATACTTTAAATTGCTATTTATTAGGCTGTAGTTATAGCCTTTCAGACTAAGTGTAACTAAGCTTTTGAAACATTTACTTGTAAAACTTCTCTATTAATTTCCCACAAACTGTGTTGGAAACAAGTTTATGACCGTTGGTGCTATTTGTAGTTTATGTTGTTCCTAAGAAACTTTTTTTGGGAATTTGTGTTTATTAAAGGCCCTATCAAGCTTATTTTTTAAGTTCCAGATGAATAGTAGAACCCCTTTATGAATAGTAATTTTTGAAAATGATACTTTTTCTTGCCATTCCTGTTACATTTTTTAGACTTGAAGCGTGTAATAATGACGTAGCAGGAGGCATATTACGTAGCACGAGGCAAAAAGCAAACAGAATCCTTTTTATCTCAAAAAATTCAATTCTGGCTACAATAGTCACAATGTTCTAACTTTAGTCAATGGATTGTTGTTTAACAGAAATGAAATTTTTTAAACAAAAACCACTCATAACTCACTGCTGCTACGTCATAGGTTACTAGTCCGCGGCCTGCTCGGCCAAAATTTACGTTCCAATTTTTGTTTATTAAAAAGGAAACTTAGACGTGGAAATTTTCTTTGGTTATTCGAATTTTGAGTTCACGGATGAGAACAGTTTTATCCAAAAAGTAAAAAGTAAGCTTGATAGGGACTTTAAAGTTTTGTACAGCATCAAGTATGCCTAATGCATATGCGCTATCTGAAAATCATTTGCCACTATATTACTTTTGTATTCAAAAGAAGGTCCGCTTCATGAAAACACTTAATATTCAAGAAAATGTTCTGTGATGACAGCAGAAACTGAAAAACGTAGATTGCATGCTGTGGTACTTGCTATTCCAAGCAAGATATAGAGAAGTTTTGGATAACAAATGTAAGCTTTGTAATACCCAATTGCAACAAATGATGTCTATATTTTGTAGTTGAAATTAACCCTTTCAGTCCCATGCAAGTACAATGTTGTGTGGGTGTATATAATTTATATTATCTCAAATATAATTCGTAGTTTTTACATATTTACATTACTGGTTTGTACTTTTGATGTTATTAGATAGGTAGAGTTTCACTTTCATATGTTTGATTAATTTCCATTTCCTCGTTAAATGACTTTTAAAAATATTTTTTATGTTTAATGAAAGGAGAAGCTATCTTGCTACAGATGTTTATAAAATGGCCAGGGCTGAAAGGGTTAATGTCTCTCACTTTGATATTGGCCAAAATCTTTAAATATATATGCATTACAAGCAATTACAATTACGAAAGGACTTAAACATTCGCTAAATGAGTATTAAAGGAATTATCTTAGAGTCGCTATGTATCGGTCTCATGTTGGTCATTCTTATAATGTATAATGTACGCGCATGACGAAAGTTAGGCACCGTTGGTTCCGGAAGTGCGATTAGCAACAATACTTGTCACTCAGAGTAATGGCCGAGAATAATAATGACTGGTTATGTGGTTCATGTTCGAAATGCTTTAAATTTTGAAGATCTAGACGGGGGGAGGCTTATTAGAGAGGAAGAGCTTATTAATGCATTTACGGCTGTTTTTGAAAAACAAGCGAAACTCGAATTGTTTACCCAAAAAATTGTTTACGGATACCCTAAATTTTTATATTGCTGGAAGTAATATTGTAAATTAGGCCTGAAAACCCTGTTGAGGAAGGTTTAATAAAAATATGTATGTAAATTTTTTTTTGCGTTAATAGATGTTAAGACTAGGGCAAAAGACATTCCTGAAACTCTATTTGCAATAATATATTGTGCGCTTATTATATCAAATGCACGAAACCAAATTATGTCATGAAATGGACGAGAAATATATAAATCGCAGGTCGCTAGCTAGTGCTCAAAATATTGGTAACGCAAAAGCTCTTTTCCCTCGTTTTTACTTTAAGTGGAAAACAAAACTTCTCTTTAGATATCATTTATTTTAGATCCGATTATCATTATCACAGACATTTTAGTTGTTGGTTGCATCTCAAATTTGAGCGGGCCTTGTGTCAGCAGTTCTTAACACTTACACATTTGGTGTACACTGTTGAAAATTGAGAAAATGGTTATCGATAACATTCGTAACTGCGCAAGTAGTGTTCATTTTCTTAATAGTAATCTGTACTGGAATCAGTTAAATTTTACTCTTTTTATGTGAAGATCTTGGTTTTGTCTTTTTCTGTTTCGGGGGCTTGCTGAGTTCGCGCATAGTACGACCCAACGAGCACCGAAGGCGCGAGATTTCTTCGGGAGGCCTGGGGCATGCTCCCAGGGAAAATTTGAAGTTTCGAACTTCTGAGCTCGGATCGCCCGAAAATGCGTTTCTATCTCTCAGTCCAAACAAATTTTTTTGTCAATTTCGACAAAATTATTGGTAGGACTAAAGCCACCCAGTTGTATAGCTCCGCGGTGCCCGACACTCTCTTTGCGTTTCACAAACCCTGATTCGTGAACCAACAACATGATTATTTTGAAAAGTATGCGTAGTTTAATGAGCAGACCAAGTTTCTCATTCGCGATTGAAAAAAGTCATGTTCATGATCAGTGTTTAATTTCACTGTTTAGATCAATAAAACCAAATCTAAGTTATCGCCGTGTTTTTAGAAATGATTGCAAAAAAATAGACATATAATTTCTGCGATTTCCGATACACCGCCAGTTGTACAAGTTCGTTGTTCCACTGAAAAAAAGGGGGGGGGGTGAGGAGTGTTGTGGCCCGACCGGCCCCCTAAATCCGCGCCTATAGAAGTAATAACAAAGTTTTAGCAGAGCTGTCATTTGATTAGTATATTGTGTGTCAAACTCCAGCCTCATCGGATGCTTGTGGAAACAGCACAGCCATTTGGTCTAGGTCAGCTGAATAATGTCCAGTGGAGCCCTGCTATGACGAAGTGCCACGGTACCGAAAAAAATGTTCGTTTAAGCGCGCCAGGTCTTCGTTATAGCGGTGAATTTTCTATTCAAACCTGTCGTCTTTACTAACTACTGCAAGCGATCAGAAGAAACATTCTGCTATAATCAATGGGGTAAATTGTGCGTTGATACCGTTAAAATCCGTTTATAGTGGGGGTTTCACTATTGCGGTGTTCTTTATAGCGGGTTGCGTTTCCATATATTTTACTGTTGTTCTACTGGTTGTAACAGGGTCTTCGTTATAGCGATGTTCCACTGTATATGGAGAAGAGCCAAGGAAGAGAGCTTCTATTGAGCCATGGTGGTTCTAGCATACACTAGTGCACTTAGTGTTTCTTATTTTTTCTTTCTTTTTTCCCGTAATAATCATTTCTGAGCGGAACTTTTCGGACAGGGGGGGGAGGGGGTGCAAATGTATTCCCCGTCTACTACGCACCTGGTTTTTACTTTATAACGGAAAAAAAGGTGCCAGCACAAAACAGAACAGACACGGTTATAATAACCTGGAAAATGTGCACGCGTATAAACAGTGGATGATTTCGATAAAAGGTTGATTGTCAAAATCACTAAAACTGATTTCGGGCCACGGTTGAAAAAAATAAAGATTCTGTTCACTCCGACCCAGACACTCTAGTCTTGACACAGCCCGTTTCTACGTGGGGAAAATGCCTGGAATGATATATCAGTAAACATATACGGCAATCCTGCATACACATACTTCATACAGCAATGTGTTTTTTTTTTCACAAGCTTTTGCAGTTTTAAGTAGCGCTAGACGTTTGAGCGTTTCTTGAGCAAGACGTCACTTTACCCAACTTATTGAACAGCTGTATAATTGATCATCGATCTTGTATCTTCTTGTTCATATCAGTACACACTCTATTTACTGAAAAAGCTCATTACTTAGTGCTAAAACAAAACAAAACATTTATACCATAAATGAAATTTTAAATTTGGTACTTCTGAGATCGCAGTTTCTTTCAGCTACTGGTACAAAATTTCCGCGAAGTCTGTAAAATTGAATTACACTTGTCGTGATTGCAGCCGTTTTTTTTTCAGGCCGCTGCTTCAAAATTTTTCATTTAGGTCTTCTGTAAGTTGAAAACTTTCAAGTAAAGATGTCTGTAAAGATAAAATGCCTTTATGTTTGTTTGATTCACAAACTAAATTGTTTCCTGCCGGTCGTCATTGTGATTTTTTACTTAACTAAACTTTGGCGAACTTCGGAAATGGAAAACAAAGTCTTGAAACCGCCAAATAAAAAACTTGGTAGTCAATGAAGATGAACTTATTTTACAAAATGTCGGTTTGAAAGAATAGTTTCATAAACAAGAACTTTGCCAAAGTTCCTTGTAGGCAAAAAAATGCATTCAACTTGATTAAGCTTTTGTTTAACAATTTTGAAAACATCACTCTTGGTATTTATGCCAAACGTTGCTACAAAACATGCTATTACCTATAACTAATAATGTTTCAAAGTTTCATTATTCCCGAATTTATTATTGAATGAATTTACCAAACATTTGCTGTAATCCTTTCACTTCTAGAGTTGACCAACATCTAGATTCTCCTAACATTTATAATGTGGAACAATTTTGGTTTTGAGAATACAACATTTGATCATCAAAAATTATTCCAAAGATGAACGGTGGATTACCTCCCAACTATCTTATAGAAATTGTTTGGATATATGTATGTTTTTTTAAGAGATTACACACTCATCTCTCAAGGAGCGAAATCGTAAGTTTAAAAGTGTCTTTCAAATGTTTGGCTGACTACATTGCACATCTTATCAACACTTTGAGACATTTCCCATCAATTGGTAACTGTTTGAGGCCCAACAGTTAACACAACAAAATTTCTTGATTCTGATTGGTTTAGAGTAGTGCTATTTTTTTGTAAACGCAGTGCAAGAGCTAATAATTTAGTGCAATAACCCCAATGACTACGACTATACACTATCTAAAACTTCAACTATGACTTTGACTAGTCTATGATTATGATTTCGACTTTAAAAATGACTCGGCTTGGAGTACAACTCTGATTACTGCCACTGCAATGACTAGTACGATTACGACTACCACAACTGGAACTACTACGATTGCTATAACTACATTGATTACGATTCTGACTACGAATACAACGACGACAATTACTATGACTGTGACAACTATGATGACGACTATGATTATGACTTCAACCTCGACTATGATTACTCTTGTTAATACTTTGATGGTGGTTCCTTTCGGACTAATTAGAACTCTTTAAATTCTATACTTGCCCTGGTATTTTGTTGTGTATACTATTTGAAGGTAATCACACAACTTTCTCATTCAAATTGGAAATAATTGGCACTCCAGTGTTTTTCAAAATTATTACATATTATTTCCAAATTGAACTGGAAGTCATGTAACTACCTATACAAAAATGCAACATGCAGTAACTATCTATCGATTTGCTTTTCACAAAAAGCATTTCAAGCCATATATGCAATCAATAAGGAAAATGTTGACCAAACTATTGGTACAAATTACAATTATTACTTATGAACAAGAATTATAAAAACACACCATTTGTTACACTGTATCAACAATAATATTTATGCACTAGAATTCTAATAGTTATTAATTAGAAAACAAGTTCTTTCATTTGATAGGAACCCATATACAAACATTGATCACTAAATAGGTTCAAAGGATTTTGTTAGAGAAAAACATTTGGAGTACAACCCTTAGCATACAATAATTCATGTGTTTATAAAACTTTATGGTCATTACATTACTTGTTTTTAAATGAATGTTTTTGACATGCTTGCAAGTATTTTCTTCTTCCATCCACACTACTTGGACCAGAATTGTTCTAGTGTGATTTTTTTTGACGTATTACTATTCTGATGTGCTCTTCGTTTCCTCTTCCCCTGAGAAGTACTTTGAAGCAAAGTTTGGTCTGATGACACTAACTTCTTTATTTCAGCTTTGTTTAAGCAAAGATCCACATGTCTGTTAAACTCCTTTGAATAATCCTCACAGGTCAGGTTTTGTAAAGTGTTACAAACAGGGCAGACCATTTTCTTCTTTACTACAGGATGAAACCATGTAGATTGTTTCTCACTTTTCTCCTCATTTATCCTTGGAATCGAAGCACTTTCTTTCTTGGTCAAGTCTTGTAAATTTGATACAGATGAATTGGTTGAAATAATACAGCTACCACTGGATATCTTCATGTGTTTTTTGACTGTTCCAGAATTGTTTTGCTCTGTGGAATGGAGCAATTGTGTTTGAGGGCTTGAATTCTGTTTTAAACAAGAATCAAGGTGTTCATTGATTTTTATAAAGGAACACTCATCCAAGTTTGTTTGCAATACACCACATACTGGGCAAATAAAAGGTTTTACAGCTTCTGAATCACTGCATGAAAGCATTTCCTCTGAAACAGCATGTGTTTGCTCAACACTGGCTGAGCTCTTACCACTACCCTTACAATTTCTTTTCATAATCTCAGAAATTGTTTCTTGTTTGTGTCCTCTTTTTACTTCATTAATTTGCTGCAGATTTGACAATCGAACCCCCAGTAACCTCAACCTGAGAGGCTTTGGCAAGCATGCCTTGATTTCATTCTCCAGCAGCTCCTTAGCTTTTGCAAATATTTCAGCTGCTGAATAGACTGCAAATGGCATAGAGGCAGCTCGGGTTTTTGTTTCAAAGTTAACTGTTTTCATTTTTATGGTTACTGTCTTGCCAGAGAGACTTTTTTTCTGCACATCTTCTGCTAACACATGACTGAGTTCCATGCATTTTTCATAGAGTTGCCACGGTTGGTTGATCTCTGAAAAGGTTGTCTCTGTGCTTATGCTTTGTCGACTTCTATCATTCTCCAATCGTGTTGCCCCCAAACCAAGTGATACCTGAATCAAGGATCTGAAAGACACTTTGGAATGGAGTAGATACAACTGATCTCTTTTTGCAAAGAGATCACTACATGTCATGACTCCAAGAGCTTTCAGCATCTGTTCACTGACTCTTCCAATTCCACTAACCTTTCTAACAGGAAGCTCCTTTACAAAACCCATGACAGAATTTCGGTCCGGTCTCAGATAGTACTGTCCATTGGGTTTGTTCTTGTCACTACATATTTTTGCTAACATAGTGTTGGGTGCAATCCCTGCACTTGCAGTCAGTTTTGTTTTCCTCTCAATTCTAAACCTTAACTCTCTAACAACATCCTCTACTTCACAGCCAAATGTCACAGCTGAGTTATTCTTGTCATCTGTATCAGTAATGTTGTTGGTTGATACAACCAGGTTATCATCTTCATGAGTTTCTGCTGCCACAGCATTGCCAGAACTTGTACTGCAAACACTCAAAGTATTTTCAGGAGAAATTAAATTGCTCACAACTGATTTGATGTTTGTGGCATCATTTTCATGACCTTGTTCACTGTAGACACAATACTTAGAATATGAAGCAGGCACTGGAGTTGTTGTCAACAGAAATGTTCTAACTGAACCACTTTCCTGCCTTTTTTTGACATAGTCAGTAACATCTAGGTATGCTTCATCAAGGCTCATAGGAAGAAAGTTTTTGTCATACTCTGCCATAATTTCCCTTATCTCACTGCTAACTTTCCGGTACTTGTCGAAATTTTCTGGCACAACCACAAGGTGAGGGCAAAGTTTCTTAGCAATAAAACCTGGCATAGCAGCTCTAACTCCGTATTTCCGGGCAGGATAATTTGAAGTGGATAACATTGCGTTACTACCAACTGCCATTGGAATGTCACGCAATCTTGGGTTGTCTCTCATTTCGACTGCGGCATAAAATGCATCCATGTCAATATGGACGATCAAACGTGACAAATCTCGAGATTCTTCGAGTTCCCGGACTACTCTATCGGCTTCTTTCAGTGCTTCCTGTCTTTGTTGTGGAGTAAGCTTTTGCAAACGGTTCGTCTGCTGTGCGATCCTCTCCGCCACTTGTTTTTCCTTTCTTTGCTCACTTTCATAAAATCGAGAACCTTTACTAGCCTCGAAAATGATTTGATTGATTCGCTCCTTGTCCAGTCCTTGCATGCCAGCTTTGTGATCGTTCAGCTCCATTCTTGTAATAACCTTTCGAGGGCTATCACTCTTCTCAGATGAGACTGAGTTCAACATGCCTACGGCAGTGCCACAATCTTTACTTTGGTTTTCAATCGACTGAAAACTGACTGTTTCATCTTTAAACTCCATTTCCCAGTTCTCTTCAGTATCCTCAAACTCACTTTCATTATCATCATGTCCTTCAAAGTTCTCAATACACTGTTCCATGATGCTGTAGCGTAACTAACTACTACATATAAATGGCTGTCTAAATCAACTTGGCCATTCTCGTCCCCAGAACCCATCGCTTCCAGGTTCTCTTAGCCGGCGGGGCCTTCGCACGAGAAAACAAGAATTTCTCGTGCGAA
>JANVCF010115430.1:0-12005 GCA_025388745.1 Hydrozoanthus gracilis
GCGAGGTCTCATTTTCGACCCTAAAAGGTACGCAAGGTCTCATTTTCGACCCTAAAAGGTCCGTCGAGGACCTCTACCGACTTTCAAGGGAGTCCTCCCCTCCGGCCCTCACTTAAAAATTTATTCTAACTTCCCAAGAATTAACCAAATTCGAAATTTTCTTTCAAACTACCAAGTTTTAAAAAATACAACTTAGAACTCATCCAATAAATCTTAAAATTTTCAAGCTGTGTTTTGAGCGATCAGGTTTAGGACGGAGACATCGATAGAAACACCTGAAAAAGTGGCCACAAAGCGCGCTTTGGGTGTACTCAGGTATTTAGAACTACATTATTCGATATAATACCTTTCGGTCATATGGATCTCTTTCAGAAATGGGTGTCAAACCTGATTTGGCCTGGGAACAAGTGCATGCAAGTGAGGCTATATAAAGGTTGTTTTAGTAAACAAAGTTTATACTACTCTGCTTAAACTTGTATGTCAGTCACTCGCTGTATTCGAATGCTTGATGGGGAACTCAAATTGGTGAGGTGAATGACTTTGACACACAAGATGCACACAGAGTAGGCTTTATTGACCGGTAAGGCCTTAATGACCTCACTCGAGTGCGTGCTCACAAGCGCTTGTTCCCAATCCTAACCATCTTTAATTTGTCGTTTCTGAAAGAAGAGTGTGTTTTGTCGTATCATCGGCAGAGCATGTAGGTAACCATGCATCTGTTACGCCCAAAAGATACTCAACTGGGTTAAATTCTTGTCAACAATGAGGCCAGCTTGTTTTAATGATAATAATGTCTTCATTCAGTTTAAGGTCACTACATACGACGGTAACTGCAACCTTAGTAAAGGGAGTTCTCCCCCCCCCCACCTCGAGGAAAAAATCAATATGAAATTTGAATGATAATGTACATGCTGTTAGATTTTTCAGTGTTTAAAAGTAAATGTTACTACAATGAATGACACTAATAAATGCGTTTTTTCTTCTTAATGTTTAAATTCTAATGATCAGTCACCATTTTGCGAGATTGAAAGTAGTTTTGTTACTTTTCATCGTCCTAAGGTACAATTGTTCATCTGACTAAAATCGAATTTTGTCAAATAAAATCGATATTTAAACATATTTTTCCTCATGTCGCGCTGATTTTCCGATAAATTCGAGTTTAGAATACGTTACGCGCGCCGCATTATACCGACGATTCAGAAACAGGAAGTCAGCGGAGAAAGAGTGAGGCTATGACGTCAGACTGACGGGGAATAATTGGCTCAAGCTGAAGAGATTTGTCAGTGAAGTGAGACATCGAACACAACTTCAGTTTTAACTTTCATTCTTGACTGTGTAAGCGAGCTTATGACAACAAAAACAGTTCAAGCGCTCGATCGCTTCCCCATTACTTACGCCACACTTTAACTTCGTTTGCAGCTGACAAGCAACCATACTCAACGACCTTAAAACACGCACATTCAAACTAGACTTTCTCGGAAAATCAGCGCGACACGAAAAAAACTTTTAAATACGGCCTCTACACCTTTAAGGATTTTATTTAAACAACAAATTAACGGACTCGTCATGTTCTTTCAAATTTAAGCAATCAGCGAATGCCTGTACAAGGTGAAAACTATATTCTGACTCGTGCAGAACTCACTTCACCTCATACTCTCATACAAAGAACCAAGAAAAGAACCTGAATTTACCTCAATTATGAGCTCTCTCCACCCCAAGATCTTCAACGCATCAGCAGGTGACGAGTGAGGGCTGGAACTGAGAATTATTTTCGCCGCTTTGTTCTGCAAAATCTGGAGAATTCCCATGCGCGTGATGTTGTCTTCGTCCCACCAGACAAGGTCGCCGTAGTCGAAAAGCGATAAGAGAACACACTGACTCGTGCCCAGTGCGGTAGTAGACGAGTCCCACGCGTTTATTGGCGGAGGTCCCTGCTCGGGCCATGTCATTGTAGATGACATGCAGTGTCACACCGAGATAAGAGAAACTTTCAACATTTTCAACTGTGGTACCATTTACGCAAACAACAGTGCTTATGTTAGCAAGTTTTCTGCTGCTTCCAATATGATTGCTTTGGTTTTTGTAGGCCCTGGTCAATTCTGCAAGAAACCTATCCATTTTTGATGATCCTACCCTGCTTGGCAGAGCTTTCGCTATTTTCCCTCCTCTAACGAGAAGAAAAAGAAACCTCTGCACGGATCTACATTTATTCGTCAAAAAAACTGGACGAATTTTAATTTATTCTACTGATTGTTTATCCAGTTTATCTAGTTTGGTGCTTTTACTGTCACTGTAAATACATGCAGAACAGGGACTCCACGTATAGTCTATATAGCTCTCTCGCAGCAAAAGAAATGTTCAATTTTTTTAGGGTAGATATGATGTCATTCAGACAGTACAAAATAATTTTATTGTTTGGTTGATCTGTCAAATCATGTTCGTGTGCAAAATAATCAGATATTGATTCTTCATCACAAATACAGTCCTGATTAGTCAGTTTTGTTGCAAAACGCCGAGTATTGAACAATTTCTGTATGACGCACTTTCGCGCGCCGTAGTGAACGCGTCCATCCCACATTCGTTAAAAGTTTCTTCTTGGATATATTCAAGTCCACAATCAGGCTCAGCGATCGAGTTGTCTCAAGCACGACACGGAAGTCCACCCTGTTTCCTGGGCGCGTGGTGACTGCTGGTGCTTTGGCAGTCAGTGATTGATGGACCTGCCCGTGTGTGGAAGCGCGATATCGCGCACTTTTACTGATCGACAAAAAAATAGTTGTCGATAAAAATCAAGTTTATCTACTCCAAACTCTTATCGATAACAAATTCCCTCGTCTGTAAAGGCCCTGAAAATGGAAACTGCGAAGATGTCGACAACGTAAAATTTTCTGATTCATTCATTAACTAATTTAATTTTCACAGACAATGTTTTTTGTCGGGTCGTCGAGCACATCACAAAAAGTAATCGACTACTTTTAGTTGACAACAACAATCAGCCTTCGATAACTATGCCTCAATAGCCTTTGAAGGCTCTAAGGGAAGAAACAGAATTTGTCTTGTCTTGTTTTTTACGACCTTCTAGGTTCCAGCGAAGTTAGAAGAGGTTCGTACGAACGTAGCGCTGTTTTAGCCAGGCCGGGCAGAATCACATTCAGTGGAACTGAACCAGTTTACCCAGGCACACGAACAAAACTAACTAGTATCTTTCATTCCTTTACACAAATAGAGGTAAATGTGTCCTTAATGAATGAATAGCGGCAGCAAACATGGCTTTCGCGACCTTTATAGTTGTTGACTAACTGAAGAGTCTCGAACCAATATCGAAAAAAGAAATAAACAAATTAATCAATACAATATATTGCAAAATAGCCGGGAACCACTTTTTCCCTAGAGTGCTTGATACACACTGTTGCAGTGATTGATAGAGTATAAAAATTGCACAAATGGAGATAAAAGCTTAAAACATTTAAAATACTGGGTAAAATTCTAGTTACTGTACAGTTTCACGCTTGACGCGATCATCAGACTAAAAATGTCAAACTCTTGATTATTTCATTTATGGGGAACGGTCGTCTGTGCGTGCTTGTAGTTGGACACGTAAAATTTATAAATATCATATAAACATTTTAATTCAGTAACACATTTCCTTCGTGACGGCATAAACACTGACAAACCAAAAGAAGCGAGAATCCCTTCCTCTACATTTTGCATGTATAAGAACTCGGCAAAAAAACTAACATTTTTAACATCCATTCTTCTTCTTTCTTTTGTTCGGTTTATTGCTGTTAGTCTCGACTTCAGTTCTAATCTGACTTGGGGTTGACTGCAGACAAACTTAGTCGGTCGTTAAATTTTTAGAAACAAAGTCATAAAATCTCAAAAAAAACCTAACTTAGACTTAGAGTTTGTTGAAGCAATGAACGTTTTCTGAATATACGTGTGAAAGCAAAGAAAATGAATGATCACTTTGTAAGTTTTCAAGCAGTGATTTTAAAGTTAGAATATTTTTCGTTTATGTAAAACCATTTTTAGAAGATCAAGGATTAACACCCAAATAACATACACAAAGTAAGAGTTTCTTTACTGAGAGAGAAAGAAGACGAAGAGAAAGTTTCTCTCAAAATCGCATAAGGAAAAATATTGGGAGAATTTATGATTCAATGGTTTAAAAAGCCGGAACGGTATTGACTTTCCGACGTGTGTGTGGCGGGAAGGAGGCGTGAGGCTGATGACGGGTAATGAGAGCCCTGTTAAAAGTTAATCCTTTCTCGAATTCCTGTGAGCGACGAAAAACAGCCGACATGACATGAGTTGCCACGAGATGGTATTTTGTTGTTTCAGTTCTCATTATTTGATCGAGAAACATGGCTGTTATCTTAAGAAACCTTTCGATGACTATAAAAATTCATTCTAAACATGGCAAGTTAGTCCTAACAGAATTCGTGTTCGGGCTGGAGGGAGAGTGAAAAATGACCTTTCAAGCCGTGAATGACTATGCTGTGTTCAATGGATAATTGCAAACAAAATTTACACAGCATGTTTGACTTAAAAACGAAACTCCGCCTCTCGAAAAATCTTCCTATCAAATCTTGACTCGACTGTGAGCCATGTTTTATGTCTGTTGGCTCACACTCCCTTCGGTCACTGAAACTTGACTTTTTTAATTGCCTAATCTAGACAACTAAATTATTGTTGTATCTTTATAAGCCTGTTTTCTCCAGAGTGTAAAGTAAAGGTACAAAGAAAGTTGTTCTTTTATCGAAATTATAAAAACCGTTTGAGTGGTCGAGTTAATGGACTTTTTATGCATAGTTTGAAAGCTTCATTTCAAAGTAAATGTCTTTCCATATTACACGAAGTATTGAGCCCTTCTACTTGTTTTCGAAAACAGATAACACATCTGAAACATATTGCCTGTAATTTTAATATATGGCTTCCTGATCAGCACAGGTAAAACAAGCAGGTCGTTTTTTACAACAGATTTTGGATTTGGTATGTAATCCCAAACATAATCAAATTCTATTAAGGACTCAGACTGCATCGGTTTCCGTTGTCCGCCCGTAATCTCTTGCACTACCAAAAACTGACAAAGGCAGATGTACTCAGAGGATGAAATAGATATTCCAGAGACATGTTTTGAAGTTTTTTCAATCATGTTCGGACCATATGTGTTAACGAAAGTGAGCAAAAAGCCTTTAATATCCACATTCCTAAAGTTTTAAAACCCTACGACCAACTTAATGAGCTCTGTTATTTCATTTAGTATAGTTAAACTGCAGTCCAAGGTGTTTAACTGCATAACAAAACAAATTCCACTAAGCAGTGGATGAAACCACTCATTTTTGCCCAGCGTGAACACGCAATGGAACCGCAAATAGACTCTTTTGAATGTTTTAACAGTCTACAGGAGCCCGCGACACGTAAATGCATGCTATGAATCCAACTCTAATTCCCAAGCAAACACAACTGCATTCAAATGAAACATCGGTCAACAACAAGAAACTTAATTATCAAAATCTTCAACCATTTTAATGATAATTGTGTAGGCTATATATTCAAACATCAAGGCACGGCACTAACGTTCTTAGTAACAATTAAATGGCGGTTTTTGGACGAGGCCGGCGTTTTGGCGCCAAAAGACATGAAAGAGTTGATGACGGCTGCTGCCGTTGCTGGTAATTGATATATTGTCACTTGGCTTAAAGGAGATCTGGTTATATAAATCAAACAGGCATCTGGCCTTTGGACATATCCTGATTGTTTTAACCAACAAGCCAAACATCTGGCTCTCAAAACATGACGACTGCTCAAGAATTCATTTAATAACATTTTAGCAAATTCGCAAGTACAACGTTGTTATGAATGATTTAAGGTTGTGGTGGCAATCTGTACGAACGAAGTAAAAATTGTCCATCTATAAACGGACAAGCATTTTGACAGCTTTCTCCCAATTGGCCTATGTCATTGGTCAGGGAATTACTACCGTTGACATTTCAAGAGCAGTATTTTGATGGTTACACGTTGTTTAGCATCTCAAGTCCGATTCGTGTGTGATTGGCTAAATTCTGTCAGCGCGTTTACACAGCTGCAGTATAAAGCCCTCTCTCGCACTGGGATAAAACACAGAAGTTTCCGCTCATCCCAGCATAAAATACCATCACTGCCTGAAAGCTACATCTGTTCTCCTGCTGAAGATAGTACGTTGGCAAACTTAAAAATGAAACCAGGGCGAAACAACACAAGCCCGACATTTCGTTCATACATGGCAGCGTTGCACTCGACACTTCAAACTTCAAATAGCATCACTCGTGATGGCGAACCGCGACCATTTGATCTCGAGCAAGGTTGCACTTATAACATGAAAGACTGCTACGAAAAACTGAAAAAAATGGTACCCTATATGCCTGCCGATAGACGCTTAACGAAAGTAGAAATTCTTCAATATGTGATTGATTACATTCAAGATCTTCAACTTGCTCTGGAGGTACAACCAAGTGCCCGAAACACGAGGCGAGTTTCTGGGACGAGTTCGAGTAGGGTTCCGTTGAGCGTTTTGCCAAGCAATCGAAGAGGATCTCAGGTATTTCATAGTTACAACTGTTTTTGATTTCTTCATGTTTTTTTAGAGTATTTTTTTAAATGTATGAAAGCGAGTACGGCTAGTCACAGTAATTGAACTTAAGGTCGGTTGCTAAAATTTAACAATGATGTGAGGCTAAAAAAACTTTCATCTTATTTCGCGGTTGACAAGCAGAAGGAAATCCGCCTACCCAAAAGAGCTCTTCAAAACTAGCTATCACTCCAAACCAGTCGTTCAATTCCCACTTGAGCGGTTTGACCTGTTATGTCTCGAATTTCTTTACATTTACGCACTGCCATCACAACTCACAAGTGGTGCTTTCAAAATAAACAAAAGAAAAACTTTTTACCCCGAAAGTGTCCTAAAATAAAATACTGAATAACCAAGGCAACTCGCTCTGTACAACACGGGAATCTGACCTGACTTAATTTATCAAACGGCTGTGAACATACCGATTGTTTCTCTAAGCTATTTGAAAGTTGGGTTTTTCACGGTTTTTGTAATTAGGCAGTTTATTGCTGTGTCGGTACATACCCTTTTCTCAGCATGTTGCAGTAACATGTTCAGGTATCTGTTATTTCGCTTTTTCTTAATCACTAATGCAAATGTACCCGCTTGGTAGCTATTTGCAGGCTTGCTTCATCTGGTAAAAACGTTTTCTTCTAATTCATTTAACGTCCGCTTCGAAAGCATTCACGGAACCCCTGGAAAGTTTTGTAAAGTTAAGTTTGACCCAAACTGAGCTTTTCTGAGTTATGCAAATACAATTATTTTGGAATTTTTTAACATTTTGCGAGTGTTCACGTCCTAACAGGTCAGGACTGCCAGTTTTTATACACAATGAGCTTGGCAATGTCGCCGAGGTACTTGAGTTTTTAAATGGCATGGCCATAGGTTAAAAAAAGTAACACTTTATGAAAAAATGAAGACAACGGGTCATTCCGTGCGAGACATAACGGAAAACCTCTCGAGAGAAATCTTATGCTTCACACTATACAGATGTCTGTCGGAAATCCAAGATAGGAAAGGACATGGACTAGAATATCCCTCAGATTGTTCAGGTTTTGTCCAGATGCAGTCCTTATCAGAACCCTGGTTGTAAACAGGATGTGGTGTGCAAAACACGTGCCACTCTCTTTCCTAACCGTGCTTATCTTTGCTTCTGTTATGTCTTCAGGTGTGATGATTACATGGACCAAGCGACATTTAGAGACCGCTGGAATCATAATTTACATCGCCCGACTCATGATTGAGATTTGGGCTGGTGAAGAGGGGCGGGTTTCTCGTTAAGAAGCTACTGGCTTGTTTTGTGCCCATACCCAACAGGGACACATTGAAAGATGTCTATTGAGAAATCCTTACATCTTGCTGTTTCATGAAGATGTTTTCGCAGATGCAACAAGCACTGGAAATAACAAGCACACTTTGTTTGCACAAGTTCGGGAAAGATTTAGATAAATATAGAATGGAGTTACTGAACGTAGATAAATTTTCCGTAGCATTAGGTATTGGTTTAAGAACCTGTTGACTTGAAAGTTATTCACACCCGCCGATTTCTTTCTTCACGTTTTCGTGTTTTCATCTCAGATAATATTCCCACTAGAAATTTTGTCAAATTTTTGGGTGTAGCACTTATCGTACGTTTTATTGGCATTATTACACAACCCTTTAGGGTCAAAACCCCATACGGAATGAGTTGAGTATTAATTCTATCCACAAAAACTTATTGTATTTTTATCTCAACTGAATAAAGAGCAATGTAGTCTGTCAGGCACGGATTATTTTGATAAGCACTGCTTCATGTCAAAGTAAATCAAAGATCGGTTTTAGTTCGATCGATTTCAATTTATTTGCATTTTTCTCCGGCGTGAACTTATTAAAGTAAATCACCTAGCAGAGTCTATAAATTATTAGTTACTTTATTTTGCAACAGGGATAATTGTCTTCGAGTACTATCTGATGATTGTTGACTCGGCAAGTACGATACAATTTTTCTGATATTTTTCCGTCTTAACTACTTTTAAAAGACCATCATCTGTAATCGATTTCTAATTCGAAACAATAGCACAAGTCGATTGTGATAATTACTTAATTGATATCAACTGAGCCCGGCTGCCTGCATGTGGCGGAACAGTCTTCAGTAGTGCTTCTTTTCCGATGGCGATTGGAGAAGCATGTACAGCTTTTATGTTGTTTTACTTGATGAGCAAAATATTGAATTTTGGATCCCATGAAACAGTTTCAAGTGATCTACAATGATACGGGATTATGATTCAACACATTGAAAGAGAATCTGCCTTGGCCGATCACTCGTCGGGTGTGTTCAGGCTTTTCTTTAAATGTCAAGGTGTGAAAAGCATAAAAACAAATATTTTCTGTTTGTTTAATTGCAGAGTGGGGGTCCTTTTTTTCGATGTGCTTGCGCGCAAAATTCACCTAGTGAATTTTATCAAGAATTCTTATTGCCCATAAATCCTGTTTGCAGCACATCTCTTTACTAACTATCAAAAATGATTGAACTTCTGTCAGCTTCCATCTTCAGGGATTACTTGACTCAAGTAGATTTGTTACCGTAAGCCGACGATTCTGTCCATTTTATGTCTGTAGTTCGACACATACGCGAAATATTTAAAACATTATACAAGAGCCCGTGTTATTGTTAGTGTTTCCGCTTACAGATATGTCAGGGGGCAGCAGTTTATCGTAATCAACAGTCAACCTCTGGGTCTGGCTTAGTGAGAGACAAACCCAAGACGTTTAGCTCTTAGGCACAAAGTAATTCCCATTCGGGGCAGAATGAGACGGGATTCAAAAAACCTCGCCAGATAGGTCACGCGAACCACATAACAACACAAAAAACAAAACTCCTCAAAAAGAATACTTCTCAAAACAAACACTGAAAAAATTTTTAGAGTTGGAGCACAGCCGTTGAGGTTCTCAACTGGTATAAACATGGAAATTAAGCCGTGCAAGAAGGCTATAAAATAAAGCTCATTGGTGACGAAGGGTTACAAAACTCGCCATGTGTCTTCTATTTGTAGTTTGTTCTCGTGCAGTTAATCACGTTCTTTGCATGTGGGTCGCGCTGTAACCCATTGGCTCAGTACTAAGTAAAAGGCACGGAACTGATTAGTCAACCCTATCCCTGCTGATATGTGAAGTAGAGTAAATATTCACCTTCACGAAATCTGCCAACTTAGGAGTTTGATGCAAAACTAAAAGGCAACGCTTATTCGAGTCTCAAAAATCAAGACACTTGGGAAAAACGAATATCTGGCCGCTTTATATGAACATATTAGCGAAGTTGGTTCGAGTTACGGGAAGCCAAATAAAACGCCATAAAACTTTTAATACAGAAAATCCCGCGTATATAAACCATTTCACCACCAAAAGAAATGGAAAAACCTTATAACTGCTAATAGTTGACCAGTTGCTTTAAGATTTGCTAGACCTCTGCAATAAACAACCTCAGTAGTAGTTGAATTCTTCAACACCTACAGAAGTCAATTAATACAACTGAAAAATAATAATAAAGTATTTGTTAACTTGACGTCAACTTTTTATTTTTCCTTTTTCCAACTTCTCTCTGTAAATATCTGTTTTCAACATGCTGATGTAAGTGCCCAATATAACAGAAAGTTCAGCTAAGATAACTCTTTTAACTAATGATATCAACATAATAAATAAAGAGCAGAAAGAAAAAAAAAACGCGTGTAAGAACCTAGAATTTAGAACAAGGTTCGCTAAAAATGTCATTTTAAAACCCTTTTTCATTAAGTTTTACTTCCTTTTTATAATGCATTTGTAAATATACTACAGCATGCATGGTAGCATGCTAGTGCTTTTTTATAAAAAAAAACTTTATTGTATGGTTACACGTTTTTTTTTTTGAGTCTCAAATTGTTCTTAAGTTGTTCTTATTTCTATGTGCGGTTTAAATCGAAAATAAGGTACAGCTATTCATGTATTTGAAAACGGATTGCTTGGCGGGTGTATTGTTGATCAATTAATCCCCTGACGATTTCCAGTGACTATTCCATGATAAGTTTTATATAGGAAATTGATTAAAAGAAAAAAACTGCGAAACATTTTTTGTAAGCTAAAAAAATCGCTCAATCGAGCCCCAAGCCTTCGCTTGGTTTTAAATTGTTCTTAAATTTTGGCCAATCTGAGCCTTGTTGTTCTTATAAATTTGTTCTTATAAAAAAGCATGTGTTGTATTAACTGTACTCTTGAAAATATTTTACTATGATACAGCAACATACTCCGATTCACATATGCTCTGTAGTAGTGCACTCATTTTTATTAGAACCTTTTCAATAAGAACATGAACTAACATTAAGCTGAAAATTACCAAAAACTTAAGAAGATGCTGAGGCTGAGCTAGAAGAGGTGAAGAACATTTATTTATGATAACCTATTGCCGTACCAGGAAGCGCTGCGCAAGTCATGCCTTGCGCCTCTAGAAACACGAAGGGCTGAGTCGTGCGTTAATATCATAAAGTCTATAAAAACTGGCAACCCACTGCTGCCCATATATAGTGGTAAATTGAAAAAGGAAGAATGTAATACAATCTTAGGTCCCAGTCACAGCACAGTTCAAGGTTAAGGTAAACACTGATAGATTCAAGGACTTTGTATAACGTACAAGTATGCTGAGTACTCGATGACACTGTAATTGTATTTAGGTTTTATAATTTTTGCGCAGCCACCTACAATCCAGCCGCCAAGCCTGCAAGAGGTGTTAATAACCCAACTGAACGAACCGAAAACAATGTTATTAAAAATTTGCTTTTCGGTGGGCTTCTTGACTAAAGTTCGCAGATAACAATTTTAAATCACATGTTTTTTCATTTAACAAACCGCAATTCTTACATGTATATTTCTTGAGACAAACTGCCAAGAAAGTCAGTACCAGCTACTGCTCCTATACTACACATACTACTGATATTCCGAAAATATTTAAGAAAGTTCAAAATTGATGTCCAAGTACGACTGGCGTACTGTACGGGACCAGGAACTGGTGGTGTTACCGTATCGCTTTACACCTTAAACAATCTTTAATACGAGGCATTTTCAAGGTAAAGACGTAGAATAGATAATCACACTTCAACTGGTTCGAACTGTGACGTGTTTCTCAGTTGTTCTGCGAGCAAAAGAGTGCGACATGATCGCCAAAACACCAAAGAAACATTGTTTTGACTTGATTTCTCTCAATGAATATTAACAAGTAGAAATTTGTGCTATATACGGTACAATCAAGAATTGCTCGTAGAATCTCTCAAGAATCAAAAATAAAAGTTTATTTTCGTCAGTCAATAGAAATTTCTGCTTGTTATCACAATGGTTGGGTGTGTGCATGTTACCCTGAAGGGTTGGGTGTGTATATGTTACCCTGAAGGGTTGGGTGTGTATATGTTACCCT
>JANVCF010115541.1:0-23059 GCA_025388745.1 Hydrozoanthus gracilis
TCCTGTAAACGCCTGTTCATCAGAGTTGGCAGTCTAGCCCTTTCTAATAATTGAGAATAACTATCTTGCTTTTCATTTTAAACAACTCTCAATTATTGATGGTGTTAATCCGTTATCAACTGCTGGCTTAATCAATCAAATCTTTACATCCTGTTGTCTACTGACCAACTTTCAACCAGGAATAGATTAGTGCTACCTGCATAATATTGAACTGAACTAAAAGTTCAGACTCCATCTTCAATGGTGAGGAAATAAATTAAAACGCTTTATTACATTGCAAGTAAAATTCCTTTGACTTCCGCGGCTGTTTTCCATTTCTAGTCAAAAGCATGTATATGAGATAGTATACAGTGAGTAGGACACCAATAGAATCGCTTAAAATTCGATATCCAATTGTTTGTTTATAATAAAATCTATTGTTTAAAGCGAGAACGCTGCACATGTACTTACTGATCACATTTGTTCTGCACTCGCGTTTCCTCTTCTATTTTACTGGATGCTGCACGATCAACATACAGCTTGGCTAACATGGAGTTTTCCGATGCATGCAGATAGCAATTCTTTTTTGGATGATAATCTGGAAGAGCAAAGCTACCTACATTGAAAATACAGTAGTAATTTTAGATTTCGTTTAGGATATTACACTGAGAATTTTTTGCTATCTTTTCTTTTCAAAGATTCCTGTTTTTAATTTGAATGTTGGGTACTCATGCTTGTTTAGGAGAATGACAAAACGTACTAATTTTCCCAATTCCCTATAGGGGAGTTACAAAAAAAGCCCGATATATTATGAATTAAGAAAACTATTTTTTTCATAAATTTTTCTGATATGCCTTCGAGAGCTCGACTTGTACTAGAATATGATAAAATGTGTAATTATTTTAGAATTTTTAGTATGCGCAGTAAAGATGCGCAATGCAAAACTGGGAATGACCTTAAACCATTTTCTTGGTTTCTCAGTAAGATACCGTTGATAAACAAAACACGCACCAGTCGAAAAGGTTATGTAGTCAACTTACAGTCAAGTTTTTAAAATATCTAAACTCTCTTTACATAACATAAGAGATTTGGTTGTGAGACTGATGGAACTTGATCAAGCACGCTTAAACAAGGACCCGTGTTACAAAAGGGATAGCCGTCCTCTTCTTTCCGACGTAACCATTACCTTGACAGCTAATATGGCAAAGATGCTTGATAACAGAACATTTTTTTCGTAAGATATCGCAATTAGTCCACACAAACAGTTCTTCTAAGAAGAAATTTATTAATTTCCTACACCAAAATTCTAATTTCCCATCTCTAAGGGTTCGAACAACAATTCACAACACACAGTCGTATTCTGACTTCTTATAAAAAAAATATAGAGGGCAAAATTCCTTCGACTTGATTGGACACTAATGGGAGAATTTTTTCTTGATTCAAGGCAAAATTATTCAGCGCTGATTGGTCATTGGCAATCCTCCGATGTGTTCGAAAGTCCTCGATGTCAAAAACACGTATAGGCGTGTTTCCTCGTAAATTTAGGATTGATAACACTTGCGTTTTCATTTTTTTAATCCTAAATTTTACTCTGGGGGAGGGTACTCCTTAATTTGGGATGGTATACCTATACACTATCGCATTTTGTGGGGTTAAAATTGTGCCAACCGTTAAGCTACCGGTTTGGAGAAGATTTCAGCTTTTATTTCCATTTTTTAGGGTAATTCTTAAACCAAAATGTATTTGTTAGGGAGTAAATTGTTATCCCTTGGTATTTTCTAGGGTATTTGGGGATTTTTCCGACGGTCATCCCTACCATCCCCCCCCCCCCTCAAAGGGTTGACACCTTGCTGAATGAAATGAGTTGCAGCCCCGACAGGCTAACGCGGGTCATTGTCTAAGTAAGATCTGCAAAACAATTCTAAAATACTAAAATAACACTTTCCTAACTATAAGCAGAAAGAAAAAGGAAGTGTTCAAATTGGGAGAATTAAGCAATATGTTACTTGAAATATTTGGGGCTAACCAAAATTCCGACCAATCAAGACTAAGCAGTGTAATGAACTACAAAAACTATTTTAAAGTATATTTAACAGTAAATAAGTAAATGAAAGACTTGGAGTCGATTTTAAGTCTCAGCCATCTTTTATAAAAGGCTTATTAACAATTAAACTAACAAATTATTTAAGCGCCGTATGTAATACTTATGGTTTGGTGTTTCAAACAGTAAGACGTCTATCTAATATTTAAGCACCTTTTCTTTACCAATTGCTTTAGAACTTTCTTCTTACAGAATCGATAAGTCATCAAGACACTAATCCTCAATTTAATTGAATTGAATTCGATATCTAGTTCATTTCGGTTTGAATGATCGATTAGAACTTTTCCGGTGAATAAGCTTCTACAACTTGTTAATAACGTCTCCAATCTCTTTCTCATAGCCAACATTCCTTTGCCTTTGAGGTTCATCTAGCTCAACGCAAGCCGTCGAGGTCGAAGTTGAGGAGGTTAGCACGCTCCGACCAGGCGGCAAAGCGAGCGCCATCCATGTCACTGGCCAGGCGGTTATCTCTTCTAAGGGCGTGGTTTCGCCCCCCTATAAGGCTTCCACACTCGGGACATTTCCCCTCCTCCGTTGCCCCACCACATTCAGTGATACAGTAAACGTGCCCTAAGACAAATGTGGTTTTCCGTTAGTTTGGAGAAAGCTGCAAAACATTTTGGTCTCAAAAGAAACATTGGTGTTTTAGGGTATTCGATTTGTTAAAACGAACAAGACCAAGTTGAGGAACTGAGTCGAAATTTTATTGTTTTATTGATTTTTTACCTTTTTCTCGTCAAAAGACAATGCATATGTAGACAAACGTTCAATTCGCGAAGGTCGGTTTCCAGCAAAATTACACAACAATGTCAAAAAGCCAAAAATTTGCAAAACATGTTAAGAAGAAAAGAACTCTTGCAGTTTTGATGAGGTTCTGTTGTGATACGAATGAAAACAGAACACGCTGTTGGATGCACGGTTAGCACTTGAGAGCAGACGTTCACCAACACAAGGAAAGGAACTGGGTCCGCTGACAACATGGCGGTGTTCTTCTTCCCGTGCGGGAAAAAAAAGTTAAAAATACAGTTTTAGTGTCGTGCCTTGTTCTTTTTTGTTGTTTTTGTGTGCCCTATGAAATGAGTGGAACAAACTTAAACAGAAATTCGACGAGAGGTTCAAGAAAAACAATTTTCTCTAATTTCTGTCGTGCAACCACCACGGTACTCAAAGGAGCTAGTTGTATGCGTGTTACCGTCCTCTAGTGTGTGCCCAGAGCTTTTCGTATTTATAAATTATCAGTGGAGCTGGCATCTAAATCTGTTAACCATTTGGTTATTTTAGATGCCAGTACTTTTAAAGTATGGATTAACTATTGTTAAAAAGCTTTCGATTTTTTTTCTGTGTATTTCTATATTATCATGTAAGTTGGCATTTAAATCTGTTAACCCTAGGGTTGTTTTAGAAGCCAGTACCTCTAAAGTGTTGATCAACTATTATTTAAAGAGCTCTCGATGTTTTACCTGTATAATCAAATCGTGAAATAAAATAAAATTTATTTATGAGAAAGCTATAACAATTTCATGTTAAGGAGACAATAAAGGTTGTTGACGCTGTTGTTGTTACAACAAATCGATAGTCGAGATAGATTCAGTTGCTACGTACAAACCTTTTGGGCATTTGAACCAGTGTCCTTGGGTGAGCCCCATGGCTTTCACAATCATGTCTTTCTCATCTCTTGTCACCTCCTTGTACACCACACGCGGAACGTAAAGAGTCATGACCTGTTTCAGTTTTGCCATATGTTGCTTGTGCTTCTCAGAATCTGTTTTGTTTCGTACAATTGATAGTTAGAGTGCTAAACTAGCCTTAATCAACCACGAAACCCACTATATATATAAAGCAGTGCACCGGTATGTATTTCTAGTAAATTTACAAAGATAATTATAGAGATTCTGCAGTTCTCTTTGGTGCCAACCCACCGTATTATACTGCTATCCCCACGCGAGGTGTAGTAATTATGGCCATTGTAAGAACAAATTTTCAAAATGGCCGTCTTGTGTTTTGTTGATGTTTCGGGGGAAAAGATAAACGCCTTGAAGGAAAACGCTAAAGCCCGCAAAGCATTAGTGTCGCAACAAAGGTTTGGAGAACACTATTTCAAAGGTGACTGACACCTGTGCTAATGATTAGTGAGTTTAGTTTATAGTCAAAGATTGAAAACGTTTTAGATGTCGATTTGCGCGGCTCAATGAAAACAGCAATTACATTCTCGCACAAATTTTTAGAGATGGATATTTTTCTCGGATAATCAACTGAGTAGTTTAACCAAAACAATTTATTCGCCTCAGGCTATCTGGGAGGTAAATACAAACTACAACAAGACAGATGAACAAAATAATCCCTCTTGTTTGTAGTTCTTAACGAGTCTCTTTAACATTAAGCATAAACTTTCTCGGTTTAGCGATCATTATGTATTTTTCCCATTTACCTTTATCTACATTTTTACTTACTAAAATAATTGGACAATCGGAAAACAACAAGAAATTGTATGGATTTTCATCGTATCGCTCAAGTTAAAAAAAAAACAACTGAAACTGAAAGTAAACACAAATAGCTTAGTATCCAAAACTTGTACACTGATGAAGCTAATTTATGAATCTGGGGTGTTATTCATCACCCAGATATTCCCTGAGACTGAGGCAAACAATCCTTTTAGTAAAAATACTCAGGTGACTATTGGAGAGAAAAAATAGTTTTTGCTAAAGATTTGTGCAAAAACATTCTGTTGGTGTCACTTTGCTCAGCCGGACGTATGGACACCTGAAACACTTTCATCCGTTTGGCAGTTGCTAGTATTCTTCTTTACTCACCGATAGGTTTTTCCGACTCCAATTCTAGCTGGATGGTGAACAATTGTGAACTGAGATCAAAGCCTCGAACACTGAGAAGTGTTATCACAATTTTGTAGCTTACAAACAACAGGGACCTCATCAGTTCTCTGTTAATGTCTTCTAACTCTTGTTCGCTAAACCGCAGTCGTTTCTTCATCACCAGCGCCACATCTTTGTCAACATGTTTTCGAAGTTCAATCAATACTCTGGTCATCTCAATTTGCTTCTCTGGATATCGCGCTCTTTCATCATCCAGCTCACTTCTCATCTTGAGCTTTATGTCCCTCAGCAACTGCAAGAAATTTACTTGGTTTTGCACAACATTAAGTTGCTCTGCAGTCAAATTCCTGGGATTGAGAAACTCTTCGAGTTTTTTTGCTTCGCTCTCAAAGCTATCGGCGATTGTAGACAGTTTGCCCAGCACTACGCCAACTTTATCTTCCTTTACTTCCTCAGAAAGATAATACTTCGTTTTGACCTTCTCGAAGTCTGCTAGGCTAGTCTTGACGATGTTACCATAACGAAGGCTGGTTCGGATCGGAGTCTTGCATTTTGGGCACTGTTTGAGCTGAATGTCTACCGCCTTTCCATCTTCATTGGCCTGCGCCATGTCCATCCACTGATCGAGGGCTCCCACTTCAATGATATGACCACAATCAGAAAGTTCTATGAACCGTGCATCTGGCTCACCTGAAATATGTGTTGAGTGTTGTTACTTACACAAATTGAAGGAAAGAATTTACTACACACTTTTCGATAGCCTTTAAGATTCGATGATAACCATATGAACAATGCAAAAACTTCATGATCACCAAAACAAACAATGCGAGTTGAGAAAAGCAATACCTACAATTTATTTTATTTTTGAAAAGGAACTTATATTCTACGTTATTTTTGAAAGGAAAAAACATAGGAGAGTGGAGGGCATCCCTTAAGAAAAATCTTTGAAATCGATCTTTGGAGTTGTTCGTCCAAGTTGAGAAGAATTCTTATATTGCATTACTCTTTTTCTTATATCTAGTGTTACCAGTGGTTTGTTGTCTTGCAGCGTTAACAAATGGGACACTTTACCCAGTAAGTACTGGTCCTCGTAAAAAATGACAAACAACCTTGGGCGCAATTAGCAAGTTACATAAGTAGTAAACTACCTTCTTCTCCAAAGAAAATTTCCGTAACTTCATCTTCATCGCACACACGACACTTTTTAGGGCACTTCTCCCCACACAATCCGATGCATGGATGGCCACACTTGAGAGATTTCTCGCAGTTTTCGTCACAACGCGGTCGGTTGCACAACTCTCCGCAAAGTCTTGTACATTTATGGTGCTTACACTTCCATTTACAGGCCTCTGTGCACGGCTCGCAGGGTTCACCACACTCTCTAGGGCACTTGCTGTGTACGCAAGAATTGCCGCACGGCTGTGAACAGGGGGGACACTGGCGTGTACAATACACTTGGCAGGAGTGACCACAGAAAAGGGTCCGCCCACATTTGGACTTGCAACTTGTGTGAACTCGGCCCTTTCTACAGCCGTAACATGTACCTGTGGGGGACGGGTAGGGGTAAGAATGGGATAGTGGAATACCATCTTTATATTATAACCTGCTAAGAATGGAGCGTTTTCTGATTTACATAACTCAAATGTATAGGTATCCAGTTGTGACAATAGATCAAATAGAAAATATATTTTCAATTAAACTGCCCCATGTAAGCGTATCCTGGAACGAGTGGATGCAGAATCCCTATATACCGTCTGGATGCCGGATACTTAGATCGTGGATTCCGTGGATGTTGGATGCTTGGTGCAGCTTGTTTCTGGATGATGGATGTCTTGCCAGTGGATGCCGGATCCCTTCCCTCTGGATACCGGATGCTTAGACCGCAGACTCCGTGGATGCAGGATGCAACTTTTGTTCTAAATGTCTTGCCAATGGATGTCGGATGCCTAAATCGTAGATCCGCGGATGCTGGATTCATTACTTGTTGTGGAGGCCAGATGCAAATCACAAAAGTTTTTTATGGATGCTTTACCAGTGGATGTCGGATCCCTACCTTCTGGATGCTGGATGCCTAAATCGTAGATCGTTTGATGCTGGATGCATTACTTTTTGTGGATGCTGGATGCAATATGCAAACGTTTTTCTGAATTTCTTGTCATTGGATGTCGCGTCCCGATCGCTCTGATGCTATGGATGTTGGGTATCAGAGCTAAAAAAGTTGTAGACGATGGATTCTGGATCACTCACATGGGGTGTAACTAAACTTTATCAAATTTTGTTAAACAATAGGTAGTAACATTATGTCGTTCCATTTTTGTGTTGTGCTTCATCATGACAGCATGATGAAGTCCCTGATTAGCGAGGTCAACCTTGCTAGAAGATACGACACAATAATAAAGTTACTACTACTAGTACTACTGGAACACTCGTCTCAAATCCATAACCACTTAGTTAGTCTAAGTTATATTTCCTCGACTTTTTCCACAATTCGAGGTGCAAAGTTCGCTACCTTTACACGTGTGTTCGCAGTTGAGAGGAGTTCCACACGGAGCAGAACACGGAGTCACATGTGGATCGACATGGCACTCCACTTCGTTCAAGTGCCCACAAGCCCACCTCTTAAGTACTTTTTCCGTACACTTCTCGGTGCACTTTCCTCCGCAGAGCGCTTGGCACTTATGGCCACAACTGGCAAGACTCTTTTGGCAAGGGCCTTTGCAGGAAAACTCCCAAGGACTAACAGAGCACGGAACCATCTGTAGATGATCGCATTCGGGCATTTCTTTGTCCACTGGTTCCATGCAGGGACCACAATCCTGGAAACACATCCGGTGACACTTGTGATTGCGTTCGCAAAGAGTTTTCTGACATGGTTTCCGGCATTTGTACTCCCGATGGTAAGGATCAATGGGATGGCAAACCTGGAACAGCAAAAATATGAGAATTACAGTGTATAAGTTAGTGCGTTCCAGCCTTCGCAAGTTGATAAGGACTCCATTCTTACAGTTGAGCATTTGTGCGACCTCCCCTTTTCCATACCATTTACAATTATGGCCGTTAGATCGCTGGTTTATTCTCTTGTCATTCTATTTTACATAACCCAAGAATACCAAATCTCATCCAACCTGTTTATAATTTAAGATAAAAACACTTTCAAAGAAATACAAGCAATTATTGCTCAACCTGAATAGTAACCTTAAGAGAGTTTTCGTCAATTTTGGTAAACGTGGGTAAATTACCTTCTCACACACGTGACCACAGTCAAGTCGAGTGTTACAGGGCCGACTGCAGCCGCCTTCCGGTGCATTGCGGAAGTCTTGATCGCGCGAGGCCTGGATTCTGTTGTTAGGGTGGTTTTGGCACGTAAGAGTTAGTGAGGCTCCCACTTTCCCTTGCGCGCGCATGTCCTCCACGATATTGTTCCACAACTCGCTCTTCTCTGTCATCAAACTCAAGTTGCCAATGCAGAAAAACCCTTTCCTGGCACGGGAAAGTGCAACACAGATGCGGTTTTCAATCTTTAGGAACCCAATTTTGCCCTCGTCGTTGCTTCGCACAAGGGAAAGTATAACGATATCGTTTTCTTCGCCTGTTTTTAAACGTTTGAAGTTTAGTCAATGGTAACTTAAACAAAAAATCCTAAACGGTAACAATAATAAAAACTAACGAAAGTAACAAGAAATGATTACAATGAAGATAATTATACATACGATATGATGATAATGATAAAGGAAATTGCGATCATATAATGGTTATGTGATGGTAAATACGATATTATGATTGTGAAGATGGTAATTACGATATTATGGTAATAATAATGGTAGTTACGATATTTTGATAATGATAACGGTAATTACTATATTATCGTAGTGAAGATGGTAACTACGATGGTAGCTATGATAAGGATAATGGCAATCATGATACCTATAGCAATTTTAACAATTTTGTACACTTTGTCAACCGATTGCAAGGTCCATTAGGAAAATGACTCAGCCGAGGCTTTTGCATTCTTGTGGCCTATGAGTAAATCGCGGTTCGGGCCGAGCAACTATATTCATTAAGGTGATTTAAGGGTAATTCCCGCTGTTGTACTGTAACAGTCTCCTGAGGTATCGTACTTCCCCCAAATTGACCAATCATAGCACGAGAAATTACCAGGCTAAACAACAAAGTCTATATGTTGTTTCCAAGAACTTTCCTGCATTGTTAATAAGAATTGGTCGAATCATTGAGTAATTACCTTGAAAATTGTCAACAGCTGAAATTCTGACTCCTTTGTAGAAATCCTTTGGCATGTTATTCTTCATCTGTAGGAGTTGTCCCGTGTACATTGTGAGCACGGTAATCTGTGACCGCTCGTATCCCTGTAGGATCAGGTACCGACAAAGCGCTGCGATAAGCTTGGCCTCGTGCAGATTTGTGCGGCTCCTCCCTTCTTCTACAAAATCCTGTGAAAAATGGTGTTCATAGTTTATTAGTCCTTGTTCTTGGCATGTAATTCTTGCAGTTATTCAGTGTCATCAGATTACTGGTACCAACGGGTAAGAGCTGCATTTTGTTAGCATGCTCAAATACTAGAGATAATTCCAAGTTGAAGTAGCAATTAAACCCGATTCTACGACCCGATATTGGTTCTTGAACCGGCAAATGGAATAGGTTATGCCGATTGCAGTTTGACTTTAAAGCGTTTCTCCATACCCCCGGCTTTCTATTATCCGCAAATTGGTGCCTCTTGTTGCTAGTCTAGTCACTGAGCAGATTATAGGCAAACGTAGAAAGAAAACACAGTTTTTGGACGATTTATTAACAGCGATTTTGTCCACGGCGTAATCAGATTAGAAATTTCTGACGATTCCATGTCTTTGTTGTACTAGAGCAATGGCTTGGCTACATTCAGAACCTTACTCAATTAATTGGTTCCTCGACGCAAAAATGTGATTTTCATCAAAATTTCAACTTAATACAAACGCCAGGCTGAACACAAGAGTGAGCTAGTTTATCTAATGTTATTCTGCAACTACAGCAAATTAAGATTATTAAATGGACCACCGTGTTTCTGGTTGGTTGGTGTAAGAAAGAGGAGACCAAAATATATTTATTTATTTATTTAGCTTCAGTACCCTTGAGTAGTCGGATAACCCAACAGGTTTTACAATCCAACTATTGCACTCCGAGGGCCTACGGTTTAACGTCCTTATCAAAGAAGACGCGAAGCTCTAACCGTTTGCTGATGTTAAAGCAAAGGCAGCTCCTTCTCCTCAGTTATTTTAAGACCTTCAGTGAATGTCCGGCACCGACAATTGAACCCGGGCCTACGCACGATAGACTGGCGCCTTACTAACTAGGCCGCTAACCAGACCAGGTTAAAAACAGCAACTATAACGTTTTATCTGAAAATACAGTTTTACTGCAATTTACAGCAAGGTCTTAACTATCACAATATTTCATCTTGTATCATCAAAAAAATGCTATTACGGACTCCAAAGGGTAGGGAACTGGTTTCAGGAAACACTAGTAGTTTCAAAAGATATCTATCTAACATAAGTTTTAATTCAATCTATAATTTTAAATCTGTAACTATCTGTAATTACATGAAGTCAAAGGCAAAAGCATAAAAACAAACCTCTTTCTCCTGATGGTCGATGAAGAAAATGTTACTGGATATTCCTTTGATGTTTTCAAAGTTCAACACGGATTCGTGGTTCTGCAGGTCATCGTAGATGTGTTTCATGAGCTGAGCAATTTCTGGTCGCATTCGATGCTGTGCAGTAAGACGACAGAAAGGCATTCCTGAAAAAGAAAGACAAGAACTGTCGGTTTTATCTCATATAGACCCTTTTCACCCAAAAATCTATCGATAGAAAGCACAGAACTTGGTCATTGAAATTCTTCTGGTGGGCCATTTTTAGCTATTTTCAACGAACCTGCCCCGACCTTTTAGGCATCCGTTTGGTTTCTTATACTGAAGCCAGAAGTCTTGCTAAACTTTTACACTTTTTCACGATCTGAGGGCAGACTTACCATTGCTAACCATTCTTTCAAACAAGGACACATCCAAAGAGAAATCTTTCGCCAGTTTATACACGGTAGGATTGGGTCGTAGCTGCTGATGGTCTCCAATCAAAATCAAGTGTTGACAGCCAGGCGTCAGTGACGTCACAATGTGTGACTCCAGTACTTCAGCGGCTTCCTCCACTACAGTGATCCGAGGCTGAATTCGTTGTAACAGAGTGCGAAACTTGGCTGCGCCTGCGCAATTGAGAAAAATTGTAGTAGTAGTAGTAGTAGTAGTAGTAGTAGTAGAGGTAGTAGTAGCAGTAGTAGTAGTAGTGACTCTGAGAGTGTGTTACCTGTGGTAGTCATGCCAATCACATCTGCCTTCTTTAGTATCTCCAAATCTTCCATACTTCTGACTTCGTTCAACCTTCTCGCACCCCGTTCAAACTCCCTTTGATGATTGGCAATTGTTTCCTTGAACTCTCTTGTCAGTTCGTACGCCCATCTACGATACAAGCGCCAGCGGTCTTTCACGTTAGCGATTCTCCACACATCCCTCACCGCACGAGCCTCGATCTTAGACATCATGTCCTTGCTGTTCAGTCCCTTTATGATTTCTCTTTTTACCCGCTGTTCCAATTTTTTTGGATCTTGCTGTGTCTGCCATCCGTCTTCAACATCTGCCTTAAGAGTGGCGATTGGGTCTGCTAATTGTAGCTTGCCTCTTTGCTGCAAATGGCATCAGTCAAAAAAGAAATTGTTAGAAAAAGTAAAGGTGCCGTTATTTAACGTCGGTAGTTCCTTCAGCTCTCAGGCTGTTATCAATGGAAGCCGACGTTGTGCCCTTTACTCCCTCCCTCTGTCAGCGCTCCGTTTTACGGGTTTTCAAAGCTACAACTTCACTGATCAGAAGAAAGCCGAAACAGACGTGCAGTCACCGGGGATCGAACTAAGGACCTCTAGCTCCGAAGGCCGCGCACTAACCAACTGAGCTTTACGCCTGTTCCTAAAAGAATGTTTGTGAAACCTAAGAGCTTGTACCTTTCAAAAACTTTGAGATTCGTTGAATTGAAAAAAGAAACGTCCTCCAATTTATGTTCTACATCGTAATGCTCAGAAAGTTTGCCATTTGCAGCTGGATTTTGTTGTTTTGAATATCTATTACACCTTTATTAGCATTTTGGTTCATTGTTGCTTTCTCCGTTAATCAGTGGAAGTAATTTTGTTCTGAATCTGTAAACAAATGCCAACTGCTTATAAAACATCGTCTAAAGACTACTCCAAGTCTTGCATTTTCGAACCCAAGAAAGGACAGTATTCTCCGTTCAAAAAACTGGTTAACAAAAGCCGAAACACAACCTTTACAGTGTCCCAACATCGCGTGACATTCTTCGTTGTCTATTTGAACGGTGCTTTGAAGGTAGTGTTGAACAGATAACATTACCTAACAAATATGATAAAACCAGTTTAAGAGTATTTGCTTGAGGCTGAATGTCTGTAAATATTAAAAAATATTTAAGAGTATCTTGTTTTAATTAGACATTTTACATAGAAATTTCATTGAGTATAACCACAGAAAACAAATCAAGCTTTATACTCACTAAGTGTCTCTTCTGGCGAATTATCACTTCTTCCACGTCCAGTACCCTCATATCCTGCAAGGCGTCACCCTCAAACGTTACGTCGGCGTTTTCTTCTTCCTCGTCCTCATTCTCCGCATTCTCCTCATCCAGGACTTCTTCTTCGTCAACGTAAACTTAACGATGCAAGTTAAAATAATTCAATGTTACAGCCTAAACAGGATTTTTCTAAAGATGAAGGTGGTGCGTTTATATATAGCGCCTTTTTCAAGTGAATATGCTCAAAGGCGATTTACCCCAGTTTCCCCCCAGCGGACCGGAAGCATACCGTAAATCCTCGATTAAGCGCCACACCTCGAATAAGCGTTGCACTTCCAATAAGCGTCGCACTCCGAATAAGCGTTGCACTTCGAATAAGCGCCGCACTCCGAATAAACGCTGCACCTCGAAAAGGCGCTGCACCTAGGCCGTTCAGTTTAATATGCGCCGCCCCCGAACTAATAAGCGCCGGATCTCGAATAAGCGCCGCACCTCAAATAAGTGTTGCACTTCAAATAAGCGCCGCACTCCGAATAAGCGTTGCACTTCGAATAAGCGCCGCATCTCGAATAAGCGCCGCACCTCGAATAAGCGTTGCACTTCGAATAAGCGCCGCACTCCGAATAAGCGCTGCACCTGGAAAAAGCGCTACACCTAGGCCGTTCAGTTTAATATGCGCCGCCTCCGAACTAATAAGCGCTGCGTCTCGAATAAGCGCCATGTTGGCGACGTTGAAGGTAAAATTGACATCGAGTGTCACTGTTCTGACTACTGAACACTGAGTACCGCAAACCCAGGGAAACCGTGTTTGGTCCTACCAACCCCAGAAAGATGGAAAGATGAATGAACTTTAACGGGATAAAGTCGAAGGTCACCCAAATATTCATCCCTCGACCAGTCAGGGATTGGAGCCTGTAAATACATTTGGAGGCAGAGATCTTACAATTGCGCCAACCTCTCTGTATGATTTGTTTAAAACGTTGTTTTGACTTGTTAAAACGTCAAACTTCTAACCTGTTTATTAGTCTGGCGGAAAAAATCCTTATAAGACACTAGGTTCGACGCATGAAAAAGCTGGGCGTATGTTTATAGGGATAATATAAGTTCTTTCGTCTAGGTACGAACATATATAGGTTCAAAAGGTTCAAGATCAAGAACTGATTAAAATCTCCACACAGTTTACCTGTCTCTTGCAAGCCGCCAATCCGTCGGATCTGTTCCTCGCCAAGTGCGTGTTTGTAGACCCTTAGAGAGGCAATCCGGCCCCGGAAGCATAGGTCCCCGTACTGATCGCCTTCTAGGGCCCCTATACGAACGCATGGAAACTGGGTAGCCAGCTCCATCCTAAAACCAATCTGCACTCGTTCAACCTCGTTTCCATTATGCCACAATCGGGCAGTGGCTGTCTCGTAGTCGTACGACACGCCTATGTAGTTCCACGTGTTTAGGTCTATGGAGGCTGCCAGGACAGGCAGTTCAAACCTAAGGTCTCGACGCCTCAAGTTTGCAAACAGAACCCCTTTACCGTATTCCACTCCTTGCTGCCATATCTGGGAGCAAAGAAAAACAAGTATACTCTCATTAGTTTTCTGTCCATAAATACAGGCTATCAAGCACACCCAGGGGAAAAGAAGGAGAAAAGTAGGACCAAAATTATTTTAAAAGTAGGACAAAAGAAGGATTTCGAGGGGAAAAGTAGGAGAAAGGTAGGACAACTGAGGGCTGAGAAGAAGGACTAAGAATGCAGCCTTTGGTACAGATCTTTGAAGAAGTACTGATGAACTGCTTCTAGTCTGCCTGTGGCTTTTTTCACTGCTGGTATGACTGTGAGCCATCTGGACTGGACATGCCAGATGAACATTTGTTGAAATCTTCCTTGCAAAATGTGGTCCAGGCTTTAACCCTGAACACCTGCAAGGCTTACTCCCTATTCCTGCATGATAAAACCTTGAACAATTTTTTTTGAAACTGCGGAATATCAAAAGAAGGAAAAAGTAGGAAATAGTAGGAATTTCAAGACAAAAGTAGGAATAGTAGGAGAAGTGTCAAAAAAGTAGGAAATAGTAGGAAAAGTAGGATCACTTGAAATAGTTAACAAGCCTTCTCGTTAAAGTGGTGGGGTTTCTTTATCCCTTACCTAAGCATGTGAGTGTTCGTCTTTGTTATTTCTATTTCGGATTTTTGTTTTGTTTTATGAAACTCTTGACTCGTGGAGTTACAGGAGAACAGGCAACAGGACTCGAGGTCCAATTCGAGTTCTACCATCGGGGACCTACGGTTTAACGTCGTTTTCCGAGAAGATGCGAACGTCTAACCGTTTGCAAATGTTAAAGCAAATGGTGATTAATTTTTTTCACGAGGAGATAAACTGCCTATGTTCGGATTAACCGGTGTAGTTTTCTTTTTTATTATGTAGATGAGAGTATTTAGGACAAACTTGACTGCAAGATCATGCAATTCTTACGGAGGGAATGCGTGGGTCTCTCGATTTTCCTGCTTATTTAAAGGAAATTCGTTGAATATTCTCATGTCATAAAATGTCTTTTTCCTTGTATTTTCGACCTCCCGTTCTTCGCTGAAAGACGTCGTCGTCTGTGATTCTAACAAAAGTCGCCATACTTTATCTGACTAGTGTTTTGACAACGCGCGCCGGAGTGAGCGGGAAAAACAAAGAAATGACGTCAGCGATACCTTCCCTAATGAGGATATGGAAAATGTGTAACTCGTATCCGGGATGTAGTTTCGCACGAAATCTACGAGAGACGTATTTTACAATAAAACACCCATACCAGTATAATAAATATATATATATATACTTACTTATACCTTAACAATTATAAAAATATTTACATTCTACTGATAACGACAAAATTTTGGTTAGGTTTTTTAAGGTTTTAAGATTTGACGACTGCAGTCACTCTTAGGACTCCAACTACGTTCTGTTTATCAAGGTGCTACCTGTATGCCGAGCCCATCTTTGCCATAACACAAAATGGGTCCGATGTCCCCCATTGGATACACAAACGCCAGCATTGTGAAAGAGTATCTTGTGTCTAAACCTTGCCCTTCTTGGTTCGTTATCTCAATAAATGAGTCTTCTTCTCCTTGAAGCTCCAAAGACCCGCGTTCGGCCCCTCCAACTCCCTTTGCTTTTCTAACACCTCGTGAAATGCGAGCTGTTTTTTCTCGAGTGATAACGTTGAGGTGTCTTGAGGCCCATTCGAATGGGAAAACCGCAACAGGTTCGTTATTTGGAAGGTCTGTTGAAGATAAAGCAATAAATAAATCAATCAAACAATCATTAATCAATAGATTAGTTCAAAAATAAATAAACGAACGAACGAACGAACAAACGAATGAAGAAATGAATAAATGAATGAATGAATAAATGAAGGAATGAAAGAATGAACGAACGAATGAATGTATGAAGGAAGTGAAGTGAAATGAATGAGTGAAGAAATAAAGAAATACTTGTTTGTGTTAACAACTCACTCGTATCACTCGGCTCTATGCTACTGTGCACGAGGTTCAACCACTTGAGCAGTGCAGACGCCTTTGTACGCGTAGAGCCCGAGAGGCCACAGCCGCTCTGTAGCAAGAAATGTTGTTCGTCTGTCAATATACCAGAATCTCTCAGCTCGTTCTCATGGACAATGTTCTCCAAACTCTGCTGCAAAGAGTCTGTAGCTCTCTTCATCTTTTCGTTTATGAATTCTAACTCGCTGTGGACATCGTAGAGAGCGCGACGCACTTCCCGTGAGGCGGTTTTCTCTTGTTTCATTTTGTGTTTTATCTCTCTTAGATTACACTGCTTCATAATCTCGCTGTTGCTTCTTCCTCCAATACGTATAATTCCCGTTGGATGAAAACTGTAAATGCCTTTGGAACAAAACCAATACAGTAACAGATATATTCATGAGAAATCGCCCGGGGGAAGGATGTCTTTGAAAAATGGGCGGGGATGCTCGCGTATCCTTTAGGTTCTCCGACTGACCCTGTACCTTTTAGGGACAAGTATATATCCTTCATCTCAAATCTACAATAAAAGTCGTGGTGATGAAGTGTGGTCGAACCTTTTAGGATATGAAATTAGCATCTTTGTTAATTTATGCGTGCCTTTCATGGTCATTTTCAAATCCGTCCGTCAGGAACCCCTACCCACTTTTCAAAGGTTTCCCCTCCCCGGGGAAATTAAAAATAAAATTAAAAACCTATTAACTTTAATATCTAGCTATGTTAGGGACGAAGCAGCCATCTGAAATCAAGTTGCTGAGTTTGGGGCGCCTGACTGTTTCTACAGGCAAGATTTCACATTCTACTGTACATGTTGTTCTTAGTTCCAACAGTTTCAATTGGTGGATTTTGTGGATTTTGGTTTTTTAGGTGAAATTAATATGGTCACAAAATGCGCATTTATGCTCCACTACACAACACAACAGACAAATAAAACTCACTAGGATTGTTTGGGAGGAGCAGACTTGATTCACTAGTATTGTATGTACACGTTCACAGTACTTCAAAGGATAGCTTTCTAGTATCGCTAGATTCATACGTTTGTGACCATTGCCGGATACGAAAAACCAGTTGGAAAAACTGGAAACGTAATATTCCCTAAACTAAGCAGTGCAGCCACATTCCTACGCGGTCTAAAGAATGCTGTCAACCTTACTGAATATAATTCTGCCTTGCACCATTGTTGTTCCGACTTACAACAACAAAATTTGTAAATCTTTCAGAAAAAAAAATTTTTTAAAATTCTTTCTTAGTGTACAATAGAAGTCCGAGTCAGGAATGACTAACAACGTGCTCTACTCATCTGATATATTCAATCTACCTCCCACACTTCGATTGACTCGAACCAGTCTCTTCTGTTAGCTGCGTGCCATAGAAATACCAATTTCTGTCAAATTCGTTCTCCAAGAACTCTCAGTTGCCAAAAATTACATTTTACAAAGTGCGACACTTTCATCCAAGCACGCTGGTACCTGAAAGGATGGAACGCTGGACGTAATGACATTGACCACTAATCCCTGCCTTCTCTCCTTATAACCCCCCTCCCCCCACTCCCCTCGGGACCCAATCTACCACGGAGAGTCTACTTCAAAGTACCCTTCCTCTTTACCTCTTTAACTCCTCTACCCACCCTTTTCCTACCCACAAAACGAGCATAACGTGATAGATGCCCTATAAGTATATGGGTACAAAAACAAAGGCCTTCTCACCCTCAAGAAACTGGTCCAGGGCGTGGTTGGTATAACAAACCACAAAAATTGGTCTGTGGGATCCCACCGGCCGTAATAATTGGTCTAAATCCTCTTCGAAGTCCACAAAGTCGCTGCCCTGGTCCCACTTGCTCTTGTTGTGCAGTAGAACTTTTACAATCTACAAAAAGCAGCAGATATTGTCAAAATCAACCTTAACTGAAATCATTGCCTGGCTGTTAAGTCAAAAGATTATTGAATCAAGACTAATAGAGTTTATCGTACAAATACTCAACACATACACGTATATAGTACTCTAGCAAGCGATTGTGACAACTGTAACGACGAGAGAATCGTATGTTGAACTGGCGACGAACTTTAAGGAAAAATTCAGAAACCAAATAGCCTCTTCCCGACACTCAAACAGAAGAAACGAGACAGATCAACAAAACACATATGAACTTTAAAAGACACGAAAACATTCTTCAACGTACAATGGAAAGATCTTGCCACACGTAAACCATACTGTAATGTAACCAAGAAATGCACTTTGTGACTTAAAGAGAAATTTATAATCATCTGTAGAAAAGATTTATCTCCTCTAAACAAAAGAGATGAACTAGGAAGTTCATGCCCCCACAGAAACAGATTTACGCTCAGAAACTTTAAAACAGCATGATAGCTCGAAGATTTTCCGAAATTTAGTAATCAGGACAAACTTTAATATTTTTACACAAACAAATGACCAATAAGAATTGACGTTAGAAAAAGAAGGTAGTTTTTCAGACGTACTTGATACTCAGCCAATATTTACCTTTAAGCCAATGTAAGTTTTTCCTGTACCGGGAGGTCCCTGGATAACAGCGAACTCTTTGGTTAGTGCCATTTTCACCGCGTCAAGTTGGGAATTATCAAGTTCTAGTTGATCTGCACTTGGCCACAAATTTGGGTAGAGTATCGGCACACTTTCACCTAACAGGTATTAACAGATTAATTAACAAATTTAGTAACAATAATTGTAATAATAATAACAACATTGACAATAGAAAATGACAATGAATCAATAATAATAATAACAGTAATAATAGTAAAAAATGATATCAAGATTAACGATATGATAACAATAATAGTAGTAGTAATAATAACATTAATAATAATAACAACAACATTAATAATGACAATAACAAATAACAATGACAATAATAATAATAGTGATAATAATAACAGTAATTATAAAAGTATTCAACAATTTATCTAATGAGACCTGAAATTCTTCTTTTAATCCAAGATATTAGTGACGATAATGATAACAGTCATAATGGTAAAGATAATGATGACAATGAAGATGATGATAATGACGATAATTATCAGGGTAGCGATGATGAAAATGATGATGATAATGACGATAATTATCAGAGTAGCGATGACGAAAATGATGATGATAATGACGATAATTATCGATTATGGTAGCGATGATGAAAATGATGATGATAATGACGATAATTATCAGAGTAGCGATGATGAAAATGATGATGATAATGACGATAATTATCAGGGTATTGATGATGATAATGCTGATGATAATGACGATATATATCAGGGTAGCGATGATGATAATGATGATAATAACAATAATGATGCCATACCACTTGATAGCCCAAGCCTTGATAGACGGCTCAAAACTGATCCTGACGAGTTATCGCTTTCAGTTCTCATTATTGGTGTTAAATCATAGGTGACCGTCTCCCTCATACGGTTCCTAAGATACGCTGGCGCCAGTACATTGTTGTCACATTGCACGATGTACCTCTGAATAGGAAAAAATATCAAAGAGAAAGGGAAACAAAATAGTTGCAACCTGTTTGAGAGTACTTCGTTTCTTATATATAGGGAACCTACATTGCAAAACATCTTCTTTAATGTTTAAACATCAACATCAGTTTGGGATTCCAAAAACTATAACAATTCATTTATTGATGTTTTGCAAAAATGACTAAAGAAAGCACTTGTCAATCTCACGGAGGCCGCCATGTTGTACTGACGTTTGACGTCACAGCGTACGCTGTCAAAAGAATAAGCTCTATTGCCTTGTTTGGATTCCAAAAATGTACTTTCTAAAACAATTCATTTGTTAATATTCTGCAAAAATGACTAAAGAAAGCACTTGTAAATCCCACGGAGGCCGCCATGTTGTACTGACGTTTGACGTCACAACGTGAGACTGTCAAAAGAATCAACTTTATTGTCTTGTTTAGATTCCAAAAATGTACATTCTAAAACCATTCACCTTGAAAGGCAAACTACGCTCGTCAATTTTTTGTAGTCCTTCAAGCACATGTCTGTAAGCTTCAAAATAGGCTGTTGTCTCCACCATTTGATAAACGTCTCCGCCATCTAGATCAAACTGATCAGCGATCGCGACGAACTTTATCTCAACAAGGCCCTAGGAATAAGGAAAATGAAATATCACTATAGGGCCGGACAGAATCCTGCAATCTGATTGGCTGCTGGGAAGGCAGGATCATCTTGTAACGCCCGCATGCATTGCAAACCTTTTCTTAATTTTACCGCTCTATCATATTTCATTCCTTAATTTTTTAAAATCTCCAACTAAAATTGAAGAAAACATGTGATAAATGAGCTTAGCCTACTGTGGCGTTGTCGAACTGGAAGGCAATGGCTTCAAATGTTGATGAATATACATTGGACCTCGTTGGAAACTTTGACTACAGGAAATTACGTTATCCAAATGAAATCAATGTTATATTATTTGCATATGAAGAAAATATGTACCTGAATTAATAGTATAACAAGGAAAACCGTTTTAAAGTTTTTACACTTACATCTTTGAGTTTCTGAACATCTCGGTTATCAACGGTTGCGAGAATAAAACTCTCAAAATTATCCTTTGACAGACAGAGTAGAGAACCAAAGATCAACCTTTTACTGTTCTCCCAGTGAATGCGACGAAACCTTGAGTTGTCAAACTTGATTTGATAGATCAGACCGTTGCCGGAACAAATAGGGAACCGGATACGTACATCTTTGTACACCCTTATGTCTTGTAGCTTATTCGACTTGTCAGATCCCTGTCGCTCAAGAAGACCTTTAGAGAGAATGATTTTTTATGTTATTTTTCTCAAAATTGATTAATGATATGTTTAAATGTGCGCGTAAACGTATAAATCTCGAATTTTTGATGTTCTCTTCCTTCCTCGTTATGTCCCTCCGAAATATCTACACTCTTTATTTTATAAGAACGTCGAATTTTCCGAACGAGGCTGTACTTTCGGAATATCAGCCTCAAATTGTCTTAAACATGTTCTTAATTTTAGAAAATTTAAATAGTACGTGTAACGTATGTTGTACATCTACGTAGTGTAGTATAGTAGCTGGTACTGACTTTCTTGCCAGTTTGTCTCAAGAAATATATCTGCAAGAACTGCGATATGGTAAATGAAAAAAATTGTCAGTCAAAGACTGCATGTGACTCAAGGTAGAATGCATAACAATAGTAATTTAAGTTAAGAGAATGAAAATGCCAATTTTTTATGAGTAGCGACTTTAGTATTGGTTTTAGCATAGTGAACTATGGTTTCAGAAGAAAAAGTTAAATATAATCCGATCCAATTCGTAACCCGAGCCTTCGTTCTCTTTGCCAGCGAGATCTCCTTGACGACGATCGCATGTTTGAACAGCTGCTAGGAACGCCTGCTTCAATTGGAATGGTTACAAACCGATGACAAAGTGACGAGAGGCCCCATAAGGCCTTTCGTCACAAAAACATTTGATGTAAAATTGTTCACTGCAAACTTTAGTCAAAAAGCTCACCGAAAAGCAACAGTATCGGAATTATACGAAATGAGATTATCATTAAGAATTGCTCAGCCTCAGCATGTTCTTAAATTTTTGGCGATTTTCAGCCTCATGTTCTGGTAAATAGGTTCTTATCAAAAAGAAGCAATTATCTTATTATGGGTACCCGACTAGAGTAGCTCTTTATAGTTGTTTCGGGTGCCCATTCACCCTAACCTAGGTTAGTTTCTATATTCCCTCACACTCAACATTCTGATGCCCTCCTTTTCTAGAAAGAGAGAGAAAGGAGAGGGGGGGGGGGATAATACAACTCCACTTCCTTAATTCTGTCATATTTTATATATTGTGATAAGTAAAACTATCTCAATGATCAAACTATGGTTTTTAATTAATTAGTTCAACCTTTAGACTTGCGTAAGTTTCCATATCTCAATTTGTGCAGCGTACTGTAAAATACTTGAGAAAAGAATAACTATAAAAACATCTGACTCCAATGATTTTTCTCCGGGTACCCGGGTTTTCTTCCTCAAAAAAAATAAAAACCCGGCAAATTCTATCTGGCTAGCTGTGGAGCTGTGGTCCGTGGCTGTATACATGGGCCGTGTAGCGGCAGCAGTTGCCTATAGATGTGTCTGTCTCCCTTGTCTGTGTGTAATAAGTGCGCCCAAGAGTTCTCTAAACGTTTTCCGTTAAGATTGTACTTTGTTTTTTTTCAGTTTCAATACAAAAAACGACTATCACACCCTTGGTGCACCTTGACGTTCTTTCGGTCCAACCTCGTTGAGCTGCGTCCCTCGCAATTCGGCCCTCGAGTGCAGGTAACGGCAACTAGTTTGCTAGATATAATTACCTATCTTCATTTTTTTACTACTTAGCATATTTATTACATTAGCCTGTTTCTCTGCGTTCAAGACATTTTGAGATTTTTTATACCTTGAATACCATCTCGCAAAGGTCGGATGAAGTCTTCCCTAAGAAGCCTGAACTGCACGTCCAGATAATGTTGAGAGTCCCTGTAACGACCCTTCACGATATTGCGCCGTAAGAACGGTTGCTGTTGGATGTAAATGTCGTCACGTGACGGAATGACGCTCAAGTGTCGAAAATCCTCTGGTGGGGCGGCGTCGTCGAAAGCTGAGGCTGATGAATCAAAATATGTCAACAAAGAGAATGTTTGTCTACCAAGCTGCTTTCAGATGTTGTGTTTTAACCAAGTTTTATCGATAATTTCTTAGCCAATTCTTCTTCAAAATTTCCATATTTTGTCCAAAAAAACCCAACTAAACCAAACTCGTAGACTGGCCAGTTTTTGGTCATTTTGCTTAGCCGGAGGTGCAGAGGCCAAGCAGTTAATTAACGTGCTAGACTCGTAGTCCTAGGGTCGCGAGTTCGAGCCCCGGTCAGACCACTGTGTTGTGTCCTTGAGCAAGACACTTTAACTGACTTTGCAGACCCGTCAGTACATACTTGATATTGGTCATATTGGGGGATTGGGGGGGGGGGGGGGGTACCTAC
>JANVCF010115542.1:1304-12005 GCA_025388745.1 Hydrozoanthus gracilis
AAAAAAAGATTGGACTGGTAACCTGTGACTTAGCAGCAGTGAGTTATGTGGTTTTTGTTTAAAAAATTTCATTTCTGTTAAAAACTGTCAATTTTTTTCAAACAATTTCAAGGGAATAATTCATTGATTAAAGTTCTAACAATATGAATATTGTAGCCAGAACTGAACTTTTTGAGATAAAAAAAAGATTGCCTCGTGCTACGTCATATGCCTCCTGCTACGTCATCGTTGCACACTTCAAGTCTAAAAAAAGCAACAGGAACGGTGAGAAAAAGTTTTAATTTAAAAAAATTACTATTATTAAAGGGCTCTACTTTTTATCTGTAGCTTAAAAATCTTTGATATTTTTGTGTACAGAACTAACGCCAAAAAGTTTGTTTCACCATTTTTAGAGATTGCGCGCCGCCATTTTGAATTATGACGTAACGTGGTTGCAATGCCAGACCCCTCGTTTATTGCTATTGTATTCGTCGAGAGTGGAGACTGGCACTGCAACCCAGTAACGTCACAATAGCAATGAACGAAAGGTCTGGTCGTAAATAACTGGTCGTGGAAAAGAATCAACCACTGGTGGGAAGCGAATCTGGCGTTGAAGTGCACCTTTGCGTAACAAGTAAATCGCCCGGAGCCAAAATTTTATCAAGTCTATGTCCAAATGACTCGTTTCCATTATCTGCGGAGGTTGTTTTTTCACTACTCAAAAACTCTGTAATTGCTTCGGCTCCTAATATTCCTTGAGAAATTTGGTTATTTGGTAGCACATGTTCTCACTCAACACCTCTGTGGTGTATGAGCCAAGAAATTTTGTTTTGATACAACTGTTTCCCCTTGCCGATTGAAAGTGAGAGGTTAGGAAGATTTAACTAACAAACTTATTCCAATGGAAATGTGTAAGAGTAAATACCAAACACAAAATAGTAAAAACAACTATTTCATAACTCTGGTTTAATTTTTAAAAAAATACAACAATTTACAGATAATTATAAACTTACACGTATGCATTTATCACTTTATATGTAAACAATATTGTACTTGTAGTATCAATATATGTCAAATAAACTCTTTGTTTTAGTGCAAAGGAAACGTGTATGATTTGATTAACAAATATCGATATATCCTCAGAAAGGAATGAATATGTATGATATGAATAACAAATATTGATATATCCTCAGAAAGGAATGAATCTATTTAAAGGCTCAATCCTAAATATTTAACAACTTGCTCAGTTGACCATTCCTTTTGCACAAGACTCGATGCTGATTTTGTAAATTTTGTAACATGTTTCGTCTTAGATGGTGTGAAAGTTGCCAGATTGGATAAATACTATGGAAGAATTGTTTTTGTCAAAAGCCTCTTTTCCCCTTTCCCATAAGGAACTCGGATGATTTTTCTTCAGAGAAAAAGAAGCTTGTCACAAGAAGAACAATTCTTCCATAATATTTCAATCATACTTCTGTTATTTGGATGGTTTGTGGTTGACTTATGATCGTAAATATATTCACATTCTCAACGAATCAACTTTTTTATATAGTAAACTGTTCAAAAGATTGATTAATTTCTAGTCGATAAAGGAAGCCAAATTGTTGAGGAGCTCTGTTAAGTTAACAACGTTAACAAAAGATGAAGTACAGTAAAACCCACGAGTAAAAACCTAAGAATTAAGAACGTATTGCGCTAAAATTTGGAGAAAGCCTTTCAGCAGCATTAAAATTTTCTTTACTTAAATAGAAATGTTATTGTAAATGTAAGATCACTCTCAATGAGTAGTGCTAAACTTCTCTAAATCAACAAAACTTCCTTCGAAACGACAATTTTTTGCAAGAAATTAAGAACCTAGAAAATTATGGTAACCACCATTTAAATAAGTGCCCGTTAAGACTCATCCAAAATCATAGGTCCTTTCTCGTGGGTTTTGACTGTACGGACCAATATGTTAATCTTAGGATGTGTTTACATGACACCAGTTCGAGTCGAAAATAACTCGTTCATATTTCCTTCTTCCTCCTCTTGTTGGGCTGCATCTCGGTAAACAGTGTCTAAACAATTCTTGAGCGACAGTGAAGTCAGTTTGGATCGAGTTCGCACCGGGATCTTCTTGATTTTGATCAAAACTTTCATTCCAGTGCGAAATTCTTCTCGAAATCGTGTAAACGGAGATCGAGGTTCATTCCAGAACAATACCATCTCGTCTGCAGAGCCTTCGTTGTCTGGTTAGCGGGCACTGCCCAGCACACGAAAATCCAAAGATGTATCTGATGACCTGGAACAATGCAGGTTCACCAATTTCGATTACACCGTGTTATCTGAAGTCGATCCGCAACGAAGCTTGATCCGGCATCGTGTAAACAAGCCTTATTTGCTCGCCTTTTTCTTTTCGTTACCAGACCACTCTACTCAAATAAACAATGCAAACTGTCTAACATCCCATGAGGTGGGAAATCGTCTATTTCAAGTACTTCATAGAGTCTGAATCCACCGGTCCGTAAAAGATGGCGGCTGTACATTTTACCATAATGACCCAGTCACTTCCGCTAAAAGAAACCCAGGGAAGGTAAACTCTTCTTTGCACAGGGGCGTAGCCAGGATTTCTAGGGGGGGGAGGTTCCAAATCGGTTCCAAGGAAAACGGTTGGTCTAAAATCCTTACATTACGTAAACGCAAATAGGTACCATCGTGACGTTCACTGTACTTACTGTAAGCATAGAACAAAACAAAAGCGAAGAATTTCAGGATCCGAGAGCCCATTACACTCTTGCTGGGATAAAATCACTGTTAAAAAGTAGGAGAGGGGGGGGTGGTTCCTTAGCGCGAGAGGGTGGTTTCAGAACCCCTGGAACCCTCTCCTCGCTACGCCCCTGTTGTACTAACAATATTGTGAGTGTAAAAAATTGGAGGCTTACAGATGCTCACTACGCGGTCTTGTGAGCATTTTTAGACATTTATGCGCTACTGAGGAATTGTGGGAAATACACAGGTCGCCATCTTTGCATAATCTTCGATTGGGAATAGCTGACTCAGTCGTCAATAACACTTCGGTCATTTCTCGGAGTAGGCGAAGTTTCAGGGCTTTTTCTCAGTAACTACCGAACTCTTTACTTAACGAAAGGTGTGTCGATTCCTACAAACCAAACAGAAGGCTTCGATTTTCAAAATAAATGGAGACAACCCCCAAGAAACAGTAACAAGGCTTCTTATAGGAAGCACTTGCTTCGTGACTTAATGAAAGGTGTGTCAATTCCTACAAACAAAACAGAGGGCTTCAATTTTCGAAATAAATGGAGAAAACCCCCAAGAAACAGTAACAAGGCTTCTTATAGGACCTAAACTGCGAAACCTTAAAACTTTAAATAGTAACAGCTCTTTTAAATTTAACATTATAATCACGAGCTATAAGCGTTTTCTTTTTGTTTAGAAAAGGAAACTACTGTCGTTTATAACCAACTATAATGTCACATGTAAATCACGTTTGCTTCATACAGTCTTGATAAAGAAGACATTGCTTAAGGTATAGCTTGAAGCAACCGAATCACGACGGAGTTCCAAAGCAAAGCTTGAAGGCCAACTCAACAGCAGTTTGTGGTACACTATGATGGTAGCAGACATAAAGTTCTCTCGGGTGTTCTCCCAAGAAAAGTCTCCTGCAAAAAAATAAATGCAATTCCTATTACAGTAATCACCCGCATAAAAGAACAGAATGAATGGTTTCAGAATGATCTTGTTCTTATTTATCGGGAGTTTTCTGTTTTCAGCCTAAAACGCTCTTTAAATTGCTTCCAAAAATTAAATTCAAGAAGCCAATCAAAGAACACATCTCTTGGGGTTTCAGAATGATCTTGTTCTTTTTTATCGGGTGTTTTCTGTTTTCAGCCTAAAATGCTCTTTAAATTGCTTCCAAAAATTAAATTCAAGAAGCCAATCAAACTTTGACTTAAAACTTACCCTATCACCCAATACTTAAAAACAGGAGGTATTTTTTTCTGCTCTGACCCACTATCAGTTACCCGGTGGAGTTGCACACCATGTTCAACCACACTCTTGAGGGTCGAACCACTGGCAAACTTGGAAGAGATCTGGTTTGGCTTCCTCATTTTTAATCTCTGTTGATATAAAAATAATAAATATTTTACCACCGCACACCTTTGCATCTGCGTTCAACTTTGATCGCATACGACCAATTAGCGGGCTGTCGCCTGGACTCGCACTTAGATGCGTTAATCTGCGATTAAAATACAAAAGCCACAAAACAAAATCAGTAACGCAAAAGTTTAACAAAACTAATTTTAGCTAAATTTAAATTGGTTCTGATAGTTCAAAGCTCCTACCTGTTTGTAATATGGTTGAAACATCCTACGAATAACTAAACACGAACTGTGAAATGCTTTGACAACTTCCGAATTGACCGCACCGCCCGTAGTAGCGTTGTCATTTGCTGAGGGGCAAACGATGACACCATGCAAGGAATCGAAACTCAAATAATGAAACAATGTATTTTCCAAACCACTTGTCAACCTTTGAAGAAAAACGAAATAAAAATCAGTGTGGCAAATGGCATCAATATGATATTTACGTGCATTTACAGTTAACGAAATTACACAGCCAACAAATTGTACACCCTATACTAGGTCGACAAAAGGTACACCTATACTAAGCCAACAAAACATACACCTATTCTACTATGAGAACTTAGAACATAGAATGACTACTCTCGTATAGATTTCTCGAATGCTGAGAGGACTGGTAGCCGTCATGCACTACAGTCCGCGGAGATAGCTTGGTACTTTTGCCGATCTTATTTCTGGCATGGCAGACTGTTTGAAAGAATTTGTAGTTTTGGAAGCCACGACGTCAGGAGGGAGAGCGTTCCAGAGTATTATGATTCTGGGAAAAAAGACTATGAAGAGGACTGAGTACATATTTGATTGAGATAGTTGTTAACTGTCCTTGTGTCGCCTAGTAGCCCTCCTAGTAGCCTAGGAGATTTCAACAGGGAGATTACAATTTACAATATTATTATGAAGAGTTGATTGATTGAGAAGGCGTCTGTTTTTACAGGTATCCCAAGCCAGTCTCTTAACAAGGCCAATTTTGCTAGTTGCAGTTTTTTATCACCACGAACAAAACAAGCGGCGTTTTTACACAGAGTTGGTAGAGTTGGTATACGAGCTCCAAGCAGCGGAAGCATACTCGAATGTGGATATACGAGTGTGATGTGCACTCTCTCCTTGACATTTTTACTGCGGATTTTAGGCATCGCCGAATTAGGCCCAGAGATTTGCTTGCTTTGGAGGCTATGTTGTTGCAGTGATCCCCAAAGAGAACGTTTTTTGAACATCTCACACCAAGATAGTCACACTTGGACACTTCCGAGGTCTCTTCAGCTAGAGTATGTTAGTACAGACGGCCTACGCTTGATAGTGATGGGAAGTAGGTGGCATTTAGAAACACTGAATTTCATCTACCAGCGGGATGCCGAGTCAGTCAGATTAACTAAGTCCTCTTGTAGTACCTGATGGTCAGTTGGAGATTTGATGGCCCAGTACAGAACTGTATCATCGCCAAAGAGATGCAGCTGAGAATTTGGGGTATCTACAATGTCGTTGATAAATTACAAAAAGAAGGTTGGCCCCTGGACAGAGCCCTGTGGGATGCCAGAAGTAACTGACACAAATGAAGAGTGAGCATCATTCACTACTACAAACTGGGAGCGCTTCTTTAGGAATGCTGAGATCCAGACGTGAGTCCTCCCATTTATTCCATACTGGCAAACCTTATATAACAGCTTTTAATGTGATACTTTGTCGAAAGCCTTGCTGAATTCTAGAAGCAAGACGCTAACTTGGCCTTGCTGGATCAGGATGTTCGCCCAACCATGAAAGGTGAACACTAACTGGGTTTCACATAAAAGACGAGCGCAGAACCAATGCTGCAAGGGAGACAGGGTGTTGTTGTTTTGACAAACAATCGTTCGGGTTGCTTAAAAACGATGTGTTCCATTATTTTGCAGCATAGGCATGTCAGCGAAGTGGGATGGTAGTTGCCTGGATTGTCCTTGCTCGACTTTTTGAGCTCAGGGACACCATGGCAATCGACCAATCTTTGGGTATTGAACCTGTATTAAAACTCCGTTGAAAAATTAAGGTGAGCATACCAACAGTGAAGATGAGTCCCGTAAGCAGCATGCTGATATCCCATTGGGGCCAGCAGACTTAGATGAATTCGGGTTGTTGAGAAAATTCAGGGCATCAGCCTGTGAGAACGTAATATCTCCCATGGACTTAAGTTGAGTGGGGCTGTCGGTAAAAAGTCAGGGAGTAGCCCATCGTACACCCTTTACTACTTTAAATCATCGAAAAGTACACCCCATAATAATGTAGGTCAACTAAAGGTATGTACACCCTTTACTACTGTAAGTTTTCGAAAAGTACACCCCATACTACTGTAATTCAACAAAAGGTATGTACACCCTTTACCACTGTAAGTCATCGAAAAGCACATCCTATACTACTGTAAGTCATTGAAAGTACACTCCATACTACGGTAGGTCATTAAAATATACACCCTTTACTACTGTAAGTCATCGAAAAGTACTCTCCTTTACTACTGTAAGTCAACAAAAGGTATGTACACCCTTTACTACTGTAAGTCATCGAACAGTACACCCTATACTATTGTAACTGTAAGTCATCAAAAAGTAGACCCCATACTACTGTAAATTAACAAAAGGTACACCCTTTACTACTGTAATTCATAGAAAGGTACACTATATACTACTGTAAGTCAACAGAAGGTACACCCTTTACTACTGCAAGTCATCGAAAAGTACACCCCATACTACTGTAAATCAACAAAAGGTACACCCTTTACTACTGTAATTCATAGAAAGGTATACTATATACTACTGTAAGTCAACAAAAGGTACACCCTTTACTACTGTAAGTCAACGAAAAGTACACCCCATACTACTGTAAATCAACAAACGGTACACTCTTTACTACTGTAACTCATCGAAAGGTACATACTATACCAAGTCAACACTTCTCAAAATGAGCTGTGGAAAAGAAAACTCCAAAATAAATCTTGCAGAAATCAAAACTATCTATATCCCTTTCTCATTCGACAGGCTGCCACCAAACTAATCACTCATGCCCCCCTGCACCCACCTAAATTAACCCTACACATTCACCCCAAACCAGCTACTCGGCCTCCTCAACACCTACCCAAACTAACCACGCAGCCTCCATTACTGTTTCTATTCGATTTCACAATTTACAGAGAGAGAAACATACTTTGAATTCTGTAGCTGTGTAACATCACCAGCACTGTCGGATACGCTCTTCCGCAGTACCCCAGCTGAGATCAAGGACGGGTTGGATTTGTAGGACTTCAACTTCCCTTTAGTTCCTAAGCTACTGACACTCCCAGAGCTGTCCGAGCCTTTACGCCGAAGATGGGATTGGAAACTACCACTATCAGATGAATCTACTTCATCTCCTGCAGATATAAATGAAGAAGCCAACAAAAATATAACACACACTAACGTTTTCAAACCTACAGGTAACTGTAATCATTATATTTATTGACATATATTTATTTTCTAACAAAGAATACATTACGGAAAGTAATGATGATGATCTGAACACCAGGGGGGAAACGGAAGAGAGAGAAGCAAAGCAAAAACTGGTGTAGAACTGTGGAAGGGGAGCTCGAGACCTTCCATCATAAATGAGGGACCGTTCAGAAGCTGACCCAAGAGTGGAGTGCCTTTGTTAATGCCCAACATGCCTGGCGGCGTAATGGGCGTGATGATGATAAAGAGGTGAGGTGACAGTTGGTGATGACAACAAAATCCCACTAACCAGGTAGTCGAAGACTCTCAAGACTGTTGTACCTCCTGGACTGGTTCATGTCTGGTGATGCAAGACCAGCCTTGCTCTTGTCAACAGACGCAGCAGCAGCTGGGCTTAACATAACATAATCACTTGATGCCAGCGGGGGAATGGGCGCTGCTCGCAACCTATGTAACGAGGGAAGGTTATGCAGAAACAAGATAGATTCACGACATTCTTGAAATTCTTTACTTATTATACAAAGTAACTTAATCGCAGGCTGAAAGTGTGAGATGGTAATTATTAGAACAAGCCGCTCCTTGAGAGTTCAGTTATCTTCCAAGGTTCATTTAGAAACTGTAAAGTTCATTACTGCGTCATCTTACGACCAAGCAATGGCCACATAGAACAAACATAATCAAAACAACAGGTGTTTGAGGATACTTTTGAATGTAATAATGATGCGAGTGCTCGGATTTTTTATTACAAGAATAGTTCAAGTCATAAGTCAGTGTCAGGTGCGCACCATAGTTCAGAAAAAAATGGTGAACCATCAATCTGATTTTGTGTATTAACACATGAGCCCAGTTGTAGGTCCGTTTGTCCGTGCACATCGGCATTGTGATAGGATCATTCATTTGTGGTGGGAACTATTAATTTCATTTGGTCGACAACTGCCGACATCCTTGGCTGCATTCACTAAAGCTACAAACCAAATCTTTGATTTGATCTTTGTCCGTTTTCAGGGAGTGAATACCTAGTTAATCACAATGTCAACTGAAACCAACCAAATGTAAGTAGAATTTAACACAGAAAATCTTAAAACGAGGAAAAGGTTAAAACGTTTAAGAGGAAGTATGAGTGCGATAAAAAGAGATTTTGAACCAAAAATATACTAACCTAGCCTCACAGACGGATGGAATATCCAAGCTTTCTATCTGTAACAACGAATCTTTTACTTGCTCAATGAAGTACTGATCTGGTCCAGGATAACCCTCCGCTCTGGGTGAATAAAATGGACAAAACCTATTGTTAAAGCTGGTTTAAAAAATGCAAGCAACAAGTAATAAACATGGGATGTTACTAAATGATTCAAAGCAATGGAATTCATGTTATGTCCAATTTTTAGAAAATACAATTTTCATTAGTCAAAGCTAAAGCTCAATGCTTTCTTGAGCCAAGAGGCACATTAGACCAGCACTTGTCTCCAGTTTCCATAGTGTTAAGCGGGTGAGAGTCTTTGACCCCCCCTGGATATGACACTAGCCCATTGCAGGGTAGCCTTTGACAGAAAATGGTACTCATGGATTTATACAGCTGAGTCAACAGGAGTAAGTTGGGTAAACTGACTTGCTTAGGGCACAACACAGTGGTCTGCCCAGGCCTTGAACTTGTGACCCTCGGATTACGAGTCGAACAGGCACACGGTTCAGCAACTGACTGCGCCACCAACATCATCATTCATTAAAAGTAACAATAGACTTTCTCCATAATTAGCAGCGATTTTAGTACTCTTTGGTGCGTTTTCAAATTAGAACTACTAACCTCACTATAGGTATCATATTCTTTTGAAAGTTTAACCGAAGAACCAGACTAGCAAGGCTAATTTGAATGTACACAACGGAATGTAAAAATTGCCGCCATTTCTGAAAAAGGTCTATGCTCCCCAAAAAAACTCATTCAAGTAATTCAAGAAACACAAAACAATCAGCAGAGGTTCAGATACAATGTGGGTTCTGGACTGACGACTGAGACAAACTCCCACTTGGCGTTTGCTGATTTCTGCAAAACAGCGTCTCAAGTATAGATATCTTAAATGTGCGGATCGTCCTAAAATATGTCCAAAAATATGTCAAGACTCACAAATGCCTAACATGGCGAAGTATGGTGGGTAGTCTTTTAACCGGGCCGTTACGGTTGCCATGAGGGCCTGTTTGGAATAACCCTGAAATCTGCTGGCTAAAGAGGCTTTGGTGAAGCTGGGTGGGCTATAAGTCCCCTACTCAGTGGTTTTCTACGATTGCGGAAACATTGACTAATAGAAAACTTCGGATCGATATTGAGATGGAGGAGCCTTCATCTAGAAGGGCAAGAATAACACAGAGTGGACAAAACCAAAAGGAATTTGCGCTACCGAAGCTTCTGTCATCAAAGACATGCACAACAAATCAGAAACAAGTGGAGTTGCAGATCGAAGGAGGAAGTAGAAGCGGAGAAGTCACACGCTAAAAAACTAGGACTAACATCACAAGGCTGGCGCTCACATAGAACCCCTCTGGTAAGCGCAAGCATAGAAGACCAAAGAACACATGGAGGCAAAGTGTGGAAGTGGAATTGAAGGAAAATGGTTATAACTTGGGAGAGCTTGAGAAAAAGGCTCAAAATCAAAAAGGTGGACAACTTTGGTCAATGGCCTATGCTCCAGCAAGGAGCTTTAAGACCATGAGTAAGTTTGTCACAATCCCCAATTGCCTGGAAAGAACTACAGGCAATCCAAGAGACAGCAACCATCCTTATCACTTGAGTTAGTCTTGGTCACTTCACAGCATCTTGACATGATCACCCGGGCAGCCTAAACACATTCGAGGACGATCTGGGCGATTTTATGGAATAGGTTTAAACAACAAGCACCACTTCCAGTTACTTGTTTGCATTATCATTACCACAGCCGACTATTACATGAGGAACATTGCCACTCACAATGCATATTGGTGTTATTGGAGTCAATGAAATAGCATGGGAGAAGCAAACATAATGACATCAACTTCCACTGATTGACTGTCCCCATTTTCTCCAAAACTATTATATATTCCTGAACTTTGATGATTGAGTACGACCTTTTACAAAAAATGTGTACTTCGAATGTTCCAAAAAT